>NIVC01003294.1:0-60569 GCA_002269645.1 Macrostomum lignano
ACTAAAAATCCCCACTGGGTAGTTAACCGTTTCATACTAGACAGCAGGCCTCAGGCAGAGTGGCAATGTCGTTGTTTTCGATGTTGAATTCGTCCAATTTTTGGCAGTTGGCCAAAGTCTTCGGTAAATGGGTCAGACTGCGCAGTTCACCAATGCTCTCAGGCAGAGCTGTCAGGCTGTTGTGCTGCAGGTTCACGTCTGACAGTAGGATGCACTTGCCTGTAGGTATTGGGGATTCAGGGCGATTAAGGGGCGATTCTTGGAGGCGACTTAGGGGCGATTCTTGGAGGCGATTTAGGGGCGATTCTTGGAGGCGATTTAGGGTGATTCTTGGAGGCGATTTAGGGGCGATTCTTGGAGGCGATTTAGGGGCGATTCTTGGAGGCGATTTAGGGGGCGATTCTTGGAGGCGATTTAGGGGCGATTCTTGGAGGCGATTTAGGGGCGATTCTTGGAGGCGATTTAGGGGGCGATTTAGGGGCGATTCTTGAAGGCGATTTTTGGAGGCGATTTAGGGCCGATCCTTGAAGGTTATTTAGGGGCGATTCTTGAAGGCGATTCTTGGTGGCGATATAGAGGCGATTCTTGGTGGCGATATAGAGGCGATTCTTGGTGGCGATATAGAGGCGATTCTTGGTGGCGATATAGAGGCGATTCTTGGTGACAATTTAGGGGCGATTATTGGTGGCGATTTAGAGGAGTTCTTGAAGTCGATTTAGAAGCGATTTTTGAAGGCAATTTAGGGGCGATTTTAAAGTCGATTTTTGGAGGCGATTATTTAAGACGATTTAGGGGCGATTTTTGAAGACAACTTAGGAGGCGATTCTTGAAGGTGATTCTTAAAGATAATTTAGGGGCGATTCTTGAAGACAATTTAGGAGGCGATTCTTGAAGGCGATTCTTGGTGGCGATATAGAGGCGATTCTTGGTGGCGATATAGAGGCGATTCTTGGTGACGATTAAGAGGCGATTCTTGGTGACAATTTAGGGGCGATTATTGGTGGCGATTTAGAGGAGTTCTTGAAGTCGATTTAGAAGCGATTTTTGAAGGCAATTTAGGGGCGATTTTAAAGTCGATTTTTGGAGGCGATTATTTAAGACGATTTAGGGGCGATTTTTGAAGACAACTTAGGAGGCGATTCTTGAAGGTGATTCTTAAAGATAATTTAGGGGCGATTCTTGAAGACAATTTAGGAGGCGATTCTTGAAGGTGATTCTTAAAGACAATTTAGGGGCGATTCTTGAAGACAATTTAGGAGGCGATTCTTGAAGGTGATTCTTAAAGACAATTTAGGGGCGATTCTTGAAGACAATTTAGGAGGCGATTCTTGAAGGTGATTCTTAAAGACAATTTAGGGGCGATTCTTGAAGACAATTTAGGAGGCGATTCTTGAAGGTGATTCTTAAAGACAATTTAGGAAGTGATTCTTAGAATCGATTCTTCGATTGAAATTTGAAAACAAAAAATATCGAAGCTCACCAATTTCGTCCGGAATTTCCGAGATTTTATTATGCGACAAATCCAGCTTCTTTAACTGTCGCAGAGTGCCAATAGAGCTGGGGATCGGCATCCGAATTGTGTTGCGATTCACTACCAGCACTGTTAGACTGATCAGGCTGCCAATATCTGGATCGATTTCGGCAATCTTATTGTAGGTCAGCAGAAGCTGGGTGAGGCCGTAGAGCTTGTAGATCACCGCAGGTATTCGATTCTCAAGTCTGTTGTGCCGCAGATCCAGCACCCTCAGCTTAGTCAGGTACTGCATAGTGAGCGGCAGCGATGTCAGGCAGTTCTGCTGCAGCATAAGCTTCTCCAGGCTCACCATAGCTCCAATTTCGTCTGGCAGCTGCGTGAGCTTGTTGTCGTACAGGTACATCTCAGTGACGCAGTTCAGGTCGCGTACAGCCGGGGCAGGGCCGTTAACCTGTTGCCTGACAGGTCCAGGATTGTCTCACTGTTGGCCTTGCACCTGCGGGACGGCGGCGTGGGGTAGATGGATGATGGATAGATAGATAGATAGATAGTAGATAGCGAGAAAGAGCGAGCGAAGCGAGCTCTTTCGAGCTTGCTTGCCGCAGCCAATCAAGCTGAAAGCACGCACACAAGATCACCGGAAACGATTAAGGCAGCTGGAAAGCTAATGGGCGCGGTAAGCGCTTTTATCCAGAGGAACTACCTACTGGAACCAGCCATGCCGAACGAAAATCAGACTACTCAAGTAGTGTAAAAGAGTGCGAGCAACTACCGAGAAATCTAATTTTCGTAACCGCTCCGGTGCAGGTCCTGGCAATAGATAGATAGATAGATAGATAGATAGATAGATAGATAGATAGATCGATAGATAGATAGATAGATAGATATAGATAGATAAATAGATAGAGAGATAGACAAACGGACAGACAGACAGACAGACAGACAGACAGACAGACAGACAGACAGACAGACAGACAGACAGACACAGACTAGACACAGACAGGCGCCCAGCCCAGTCCTCACTTAGCAATATCCTTGGTTACGTCCGGCCCCTTCTCGGGCACGGTGGGTTTCCTGGGCGCCTCCAGCTTCTTGCTAGATGGCGTCTGCACCATGACCCGCTTCTGCTTCTGCCTGATGTCCATCGATGCCAAACTGCCAGCCAGACTCTCGGGCGAGCCGCTGCCAAACTGCACAGTACTCGGACTGGACGAGAACAGTTGAGAGTCGGTATCAGTGGAGGTGCCGCCGCCGCTAGGCGATATTGAATAATAAGCATCCTGCTCGTCCTCGTGAGAGTAAAACTGAGGCGGCTGGTCGAGTATCTCCTGCGGTATGTGGCCCAGGCCGGGTATGTAATAGTCCCGCTTGTAGTGCACTAAGCGTTCGGCTTTGCGCGGATCCGACGGCTTAGGCGGGGATTGGCCAGACACGTTAGACATGCTGGACACAACGCTGCTCTGGCCGACAGATCTGGTGTCAACCGGCTTGGACATTGCTGAGCTACTAAGACGCAAACCCTTGTGTTCGGCTGGTTTGATATAGAAACTGAAATATGAAGGTGTGTGGATAAGGGGACGATTGTTATAAACGGGACTAGGGACGCATCCTAAACGGGACTAGGGAAGCGTTCTTGGAAACGGGACTAGGGAAGCATTCTTGGAAACGGGACTGGGAAGCATTCTAGGAAACGGGACTAGGGAAGCGTTCTTGGAAACGGGACTAGGGAAGGATTCTTGGAAACGAGATTAGGGAAGCATTCTTGGAAACGGGACTAGGGAAGCATTCTTGGAAACGGGACTAGGGAAGCATTCTTGGAAACGGGACTAGGGAAGCATTCTTGGAAACGGGACTAGGGAAGCATTCTTGGAAACGGGACTAGGGAAGCATTCTTGGAAACGGGACTAGGGAAGGATTCTTGGAAACGGGACTAGGGAAGCATTCTAGGAAACGGGACTAGGGAAGGATTTTTGGAAACGGGATTAGGGAAGGATTCTTGAAAACGGGACTAGGGAAAGATTCTTGAAACGGGACTAAGGAAGGATTCTTGGAAAGGGGACTATCGAAGCATTTTTGGAAACGGGACTAGGGAAGCATTCTAGGAAACTGGAATAGGGAAGCATTTTTGGAAACGGGACTAGGGAAGGATTCTAGGAAAGGGGACTAGGGAAGGATTCTTGGAAACGGGACTAGGGAAGGATTTTTGGAAACGGGACTAGGGAAGGATTCTTGGAAACGGGACTAGGGAAGCATTCTTGGAAACGGGACTAGGGAAGGATTCTTGGAAACGGGATTAGGGAAGGATTCTAGGAAACGGGACTAGGGAAGCATTCTAGGAAACGGGACTAGGGAAGCGTTCCAGGAAACGGGACTAGGGAAGCATTCTTGGAAATGGGACTAGGGAAGCATTCTTGGAAACGGGACTAGGGAAGCATTCTTGGAAACGGGTCAAAGGAAGGATTCTTGGAAACGGGACTAGGGAAGGATTTTTGGAAACGGGACTAGGAAAGGATTTTTCGAAACGGGACTAGGGAAGCATTCTTGGAAACGGGACTAGGGAAGCATTCTTGGAAACGGGTCAAAGGAAGGATTCTTGGAAACGGGACTAGGGAAGGATTTTTGGAAACGGGACTAGGAAAGGATTTTTCGAAACGGGACTAGGGAAGCATTCTTGGAAACGGGACTAGGGACGAATCGCAAAGGAACTAAGGAATGACTCGAGGGGTGCTAGGATGGATTCGAATGAGGTATTGATGTGGATTCATAGGGTATTGGGGTAGATTCATATGGCATTGGTTGAATTTAATGGTTTATTTAATTAAATGTGAAACGCAAAGTTCAAGACCAGTGGCAGTGTGAGAAAGCAGTCAATATAGTTTGTTTGTATTTCTGTTAAGCTACAAAATTACTTTATACTAATTTATACTAATTATTGCCGTGGTAAAAACAGTTGCTGGAATATTAACTATCAGCCTCAGCAGAGCGCCTTACCGAGTAAAAAGTGTATAAAATTGTACTTTTATTGAGGTTGTCAATCGTTGATGATCACTATTGATTGGAATTGTGTATATATATCCAATCTACGCTGATATCTGTACAATTGAGATATTCATTGTTAGATGTAGATCCAGGCAAACAGTATAAACAGATCTAGCTGTAGATCCAGATCTAGCTAATCCGTAGTCATAGATCTAGCTGCAGATCCAGATCTAGCTAATCCGTGGTCATAGATCTAGCTGCAGATTCAGATCTAGCTGCAGATTCAGATCTAGCTGCAGATTCAGATCTAGCTGTAGATCCAGATCTAGCTAATCCGTAGCCATAGATCTAGCTGCAGATTCAGATCTAGCTGTAGATCCAGATCTAGCTAATCCGTAGCCATAGATCTAGCTGCAGATTCAGATCTAGCTGTAGATCCAGATCTAGCTAATCCGTGGTCATAGATCTAGCTGCAGATCTAGATCTAGCTAATCCGTAGTCATAGATCTAGCTGCAGATTCAGATCTAGCTGTAGATCTAGATCTAGCTAATCCGTAGTCATAGATCTAGCTGCAGATTCAGATCTAGCTGTAGATCTAGATCTAGCTAATCCGTAGTCATAGATCTAGCTGCAGATCTAGATCGAAGTTAAACAGCATCTCTAATTTAAGTCACAAAGCCGTCCAATCAAAGCCAGATAAGCTTTATTACAATGTATTTTTTCACTAACAGCAATGCGATGTGTTTCATGGAAAAAGTAAACAATGTTTAAACTTACCGTTGTCAGGAAACAATAAATAATATATATATATATATAAGTTTGTTGATATGGTAAAATCATAACACTAGCAGAGAGCTGCGCATAGACAGAAGGAATTCTATCTAAGCACTCTAAACAGGATAGGGAAAACATAGGCAGAACGACAGAAATGATCAGTTCGTTTCAACTAACTAAAATTTACAGTTTAAAAGACTTAAACTCGTGCATAAAAATGCAGTGCAATAGAAAAGGAGGGGTCATTGTGCGCTGTTTAACAATAACAAATCTGCATTTTCTTAAGGAATATTTCATAAAAAATATCAAAAAAACAGAACTACAACATTAGTAGTAAAGCGCAATTTCTGTTGACTAAACTTGTTTATAACGACAACAAAAATATCAATAAAAACACGACTAGAATGTACAGACGAAAAAGTCTATATGAAACGAATAAACTTATCACAACGGAACATTAATAGAAAGGTAATTATTATGCATTAATTATTATAATTTAAAGCAATAAAAAACACTTACAAAGCTTTTATAGTAGAGACTACTACTTGTACAATAGTAGTACTTAGTGTAAACGTTAACAACTTTTTAACAGAGGAAAATTGAACCCAAGAGAACAGAATTAGACCAGATCAGCCTTGATTAGCATAGTGCGCGTACAGAACCCCTGGATTCTGCTGCTGCTGATGATACAGTTGCTGCTGTTGTTGCTGCTGTTGAAGCTGCTGGCTAGGCAGAGTTCGGTACATACTGCCGCTAGTGCCGCTACCATTCACACCGTGACCATTATTAGTTCTGCCCAGTGTTGCAAACTGCTGTTGCTGCTGTTGCTGCTGCTGCAAAAGAAGCAACTGCTGCTGCTGCTGCTGCGGATTTAGTGGAGTCCGCTCCATCAGCAGCTCGTCCTGTTCGCCGTATCCGTCAATATCTGGCGGCGGCAGTGGCGGCTTCTCGTTCGGCAAAATCAGCGGCTTACTGGGAGCAGAGGGGCGCTCTTCCAGCTCCTCGGCGAATATGATTGGCACGTGTTTGCTGGTTAAACTGAAGTCGCCGCCGTGACGAGACAGGCTGGCATTGTGATACTGTTGTTGCTGCTGCTGCTGCTGTTGATAAGACACGTGTCTGCTTCTCTGCTGCTGCTGCTGCTGACCGCCTCTGCTATTTGCTGGTTTCCTTTTATACAGACAGCAGGCCACTAGCAGAGCCACTAGCAGAGCCAGCAGCACCAGACCGCAGGCCGGAGCAACTGTAATTAACAATACATTTGAATCTCCAATTGAAGCTGTTTCAACATCGTTGCTGCCGCCAGCTGCATTTTTGTTAACAATGGCATTATCGCTGCCTCCTCCGCCAGGATAAGCTGGATAATCCGGCACAATGGTATTAATAGGATGATGACTTTGCATATAATTATCGTATAGTCGGAATAGATCTCCGTAATTATAGCTGCTGCAATTGCCTTCCAATAGGAATTCCAGGGTGTGCATTCCAATGGCATTGGAGATTAGCATTCCGGCCAGCTTCTCTGACGCTACGCGGCGGAGTATGACTAATTGATCTACCGGACAGAATATGCGGTACCTGATGGATGAGTGCAAATTAATAAGTTTACTTATATCGTATAATTATCATATAGTTAGCGTTAAGAATAACGTTCTTTTGAGTTGCAAGACAAAAAACATCTGGAGATAAGAGGGGATTAAAAACACCTGGAGATAAGAAGGGGATTAAACACCTGGAGATGAGGTTAAAACACCTGGAGGTGAGGGGATTAAAGACACCTGGAGATAAGATGGGATTAAAAACACCTGGAAATAAGAGCGGATTAAAAACTCCTGGAGATAAGAGGAGTTTACGAATACCTGGAGATAAGAGGGGATTAAAAACACCTGGAGATAAGAGGGGATTAAAAACTCCTGGAGATAAGAGGAGTTTACGAATACCTGGAGATAAGAGGGGATTAAAAACACCTGGAGATAAGAGGGGATTAAAAACTCCTGGAGATAAGAGAAGATTAAGAATACCTGGAGATAAGAGGGGATTAAAAACACCTGGAGATGAGGGGATTAAAAACACCTGGAGATAAGAGGGGATTAAAAACTCCTGGAGATAAGAGGAGTTTACGAATACCTGGAGATAAGAGGGGATTAAAAACACCTGGAGATAAGAGGGGATTAAAAACTGGAGATAAGAGGAGATTAAGAATACCTGGAGATAAGAGGGGATTAAAAACACCTGGAGATGAGGGGATTAAAAACACCTGGAGATAAGAGGGGATTAAAAACACCTGGAGATGAGGGGATTAAAAACACCTGGAGATAAGAGGGGATTAAAAACACCTGGAGATGAGGGGATTAAAAACACCAGGAGATAAGAGAAAAAAAACTAGAAATTGCATCTTTTAGCTTACAAATATCAGATAATTAAAACACCTGAGGATATAAAGGTGAAACATAGGTTAAATCTACGTTTGTAAAGAATCTACCCAAACAATGCGAACAATGCAGTGGAAACAACGCACTTTCCAAATCCATCAATAACGGCGCCGTCGCTGTCGTAACCAACCACGGTCCAATCAACCGTGAAATTCACAACACTACCAGGCACTTTTAATTGGTGCTGCAGATCGTCAGGCGGCAAGCGCATGTAGACTTTATTTCCGGATAGCGCGGCCGATACTAAGTCGTTTAGTTGTCGAAAAAATCGATATTGACGATTCAAATCTGCAACCCGATAGCGGTCAACAGCGATACGTATTCGAACTCGATGGAAACGGAATGGGCCCCACTGAGGCTGCTCGACAACTACGGAGAGGTTGAATCGAACTGGCGGAGCGTTTGGCGACACGGTGCTGCGGACCAGCACTACAAACTGCTTGGGACCGACATCGGCGTCGAATGGAATGCCCTGAAAGTGCACAGAATTTATTTACTTAAAAGTACATCTTGGGCTTAAAGTACAAAGTATATAAAAGAAGTACGATGCTTGTAACACAGGTAAAAATAGGATAAGAAGTGACTGTAGACGACTTCTAAATCTAAAACCTCGAGATGTGACGATAAAAGTCGTCAAGAGTCGCTAAAGAGACGTTCTAGAGTCGCTGTAGAATCACAGAGTTGCGTCTGAAGCACATCTGCGTCATTTGATAAATTAGAATCGCATTTTGCATTTAAAACAACTCTATTTAGTCTACTTGAGTTAGTACAAAGTTAAGCGCTAACACAACGTCTCTCGTACGACTTTTTCGTGACTTTTTTTTCGCCTCAGAGTCGCCAGCGATTCTTGCCACGGTAGTTATGCTTTCAAATTGCGAAAAATTTTACATTGGGACAAAAAAGCACAGGAAAAATTAACAGAAAGAGTAATCTAGAGGACTACACATGTAAATAATATAATAGTAATAAAAAGATAATAATTGATTACACCTGCATTAATAGGCAGATATGCAACCGACAGCTCAGCCGCAGCTATTGCGCGGCGCATCTGAAGGCTGCGTTATACGGCTGTTCAGTCCAAGGACTGGGGGGGGGGGTCGCCACACACAGCCTCAATTACCCCAGCTAATGCTGGCAACCATTTTACAGCTGGGTGAACTGAAGCAATGCAGAGTTAAGTGTCTCTTGCTTAAGGACACAAATTGTTCCGAGTGAGTTCAAGTCGTGAGTCCGACGCTCCAACCACTAGGCTACAACCCTGATCATTAAATATGTAAATACAATGATCCAAAAGTACATTCTAAAGAAGCCTAGAATCCAAGTAGGTAAAAGTACAAACCTCAAAGCCGCGAATAGTGGCATTCCAAGCGATAAATTTATTAGCATTGCTACACACTTCTCCGTCATCGCTAGCGTGGGTGCACAATTGCAACGGCAGCACTCGCAGATTGTTGCCATAGGAATCGTTAACGCAGCCTAATCGTTTAATTGGCCGACTAAAGCCGCTACCAGCGCTAGTTGAAAATGGCAACAAACAATACACTCCGTGCTCTTTAGTAGTGACGTAGTTCACCCGCAGTCCAGATCGGCTGCTACTAGGAGCAAAGGTTGGCGGCCAAATCGGCTGAGGCGGCAGCATAGGGTCAGGCGTGGTGACCCTGTTCTGTCCTGTATCGGGACACGCCGCGGGCGATGCCAGATAGTAGCGCATCGGGAATTCGTACTTGCTAGACGTACAAGTGCCCAACGGCATGTCAATCAGCTGTATCGGTGTCAGATGGGGCGCCAGAGCGGCTGCAAAGTCTGGCCAAGGCTGGCCGTCGGCTTTGCTGTCTTTGCAATAGCGAAACATTTTCTTGGCCTCTTCAATGATTGACAATCGAGGACAATAGTTGATGCCGTAGTTGATAATGCAGCCAAATACTAGTACCATACTGCGCGATCGGCTATCGGTGCGGTTCAGCCATTTCAAATGAATGCCGGTTTCTGGCAGCAGTCTACTACTACTGATAATAATACCGACAACATTTTTTGTTTTAGTGGACAAAAATTTGCCAATTTTTTCAATAATACTGTAGAGAGGCGCTGTTTCGGTTTCCAGTTTGCGAAGATAATCTAGTTGAGATTCGACGTGCAGTCTGTACTCATGGTTGACCTGCGATTTGTTAGAGTGCTGGATTATGTAGTTTGTCATTAATGCATTTGGTCGCTTTAATGCGATTCTATAACACGGATTTTTATTAGTACCTAAATTTGATCTGGGATGTCGAACTGGGATTTGAGGGGCGCCTAAATGAGATTTAAAGGGGCGCCTAAATGGGATTTGAGGAGGCGCAAAAAAGGAATTTGAGGAGGCGCCAAAAAGGAATTTGAGGAGGCGCCAAAAAGGAATTTGAGGAGGCGCCAAAAAGGAATTTGAGGAGGCGCCAAAAAGGAATTTGAGGAGGCGCAAAAAAGGAATTTGAGGAGGCGCCTAAATGAGATTTAAAGGGGCGCCTAAATGGGATTTAAAGGGGCGCTTAAATGGGATTTGAAAGGCAATAAATGGGACTTAAAGAGAGACGTCAATACCAACTACGATAATAATAATTTAAAACGGGCTATAAAACACCAAAATTGCTACCAGTAGCCGCAGTTGACTAACCTTATTCTGGTGAGCATAATCTTCTGTCCTAGATTCGGTCACCTTATAGCCAACGGTTAGTACGGCAGTTTTATTATACTTGCTAGTAGCCAACAGATAGACGGGGTAGGCAGAGCTGTCAGCTGCTGTTTTCGCCAGGCCAGACCGTACACTCGACTAGTTGTCGCGTTGAATTGCAACGGCGACTGCGGCGAAAAACCAACGCAACGATTTCTAATCGGACTGACGCAGATTCTGATATCGTGGGCCAACGCGTGAGCGAAATAATCTGCCGGATCGATTAGCCGATTGTAGCGAAGGCCTAGAATGAGGCGGAACAGCTTCTTGTCGGCCTCGATGGAGAGTAGCCGCTGGGGCGGTTTAGGCTCCGGCACCCGGATGGTAAAACCAATGTAGGCCTGCTTGCCTCCGCTGTCCCTCACGTGCAGGCTGCACTTGTGCTGGGAACCGATGTCTTTGGCGGCTGGGTTGGGTGCGGGAGGTGTGACAGACTGTTGTTTTGCTCATATGGCAGTTAGATTGCAATGGTATACAGCCAGTGCTTGTATACACTGCTAGATCTATAGTAGCTAGATTTACAGTAGCTAGATCTGCAGTAGCTAGATCTATAGTAGGTAGATCTACAGTAGGTAGATCTACAGTAGCTAGATTTATAGTAGCTAGATCTGCAGTAGCTAGATCTATAGTAGCTAGATCCACAATAGCTAGATCTATAGCAGCTAGATCTATAGTAGCTAGATCTGCAGTAGCTAGATCTACAGTAGCTAGATCTGCAGTAGCTAGATCTATAGTAGCTAGACCCGCAGTAGCTAGATCTGCAGTAGCTAGATCTATAGTAGCTAGACCCGCAGTACTTAGATCTGCAGTAGCTAGATCTACAGTAGCTAGATCTGCAGTAGCTAGATCTATAGTAGTTAGACCCGCAGTAGCTAGATCTACAGTAGCTAGACCCGC
Source organism: Macrostomum lignano (assembly GCA_002269645.1). Lineage (NCBI taxonomy): Eukaryota > Metazoa > Platyhelminthes > Macrostomidae > Macrostomum > Macrostomum lignano. The sequence continues at coordinate 11,259 of NIVC01003294.1, forward strand.
AGTAGCTAGATCTATAGTAGCTAGATCTGCAGTAGCTAGATCTACAGTAGCTAGATCTGCAGTAGCTAGATCTATAGTAGCTAGACCCGCAGTAGCTAGATCTACAGTAGCTAGACCCGCAGTAGCTAGATCTATAGTAGCTAGACCCGCAGTAGCTAGATCTACAGTAGCTAGACCCGCAGTAGCTAGATCTATAGTAGCTAGACCCGCAGTAGCTAGATCTACAGTAGCTAGACCCGCAGTAGCTAGATCTACAGTAGCTAGACCCGCAGTAGCTAGATCTATAGTAGCTAGATCTATAGAAGCTAGTCTGCAGTAGCGTGATCCGTATTACCTAGATCAACAACAATAAAGCCCCAACTCACTCGGATGGCCCTCAAGAACCATCTCCTCTGGAATATACCGACCAAACACGCCCAACGCATTGGCGTGACCGCAACCGGTAACCGAAGTTGTCAACTCCGCCAACAAAGAGTCCTGCCTAGCGTTCGGCATGAGAACAATTCTAGTCAGGACACCAACTGGGAAACTATACGGCTGCGCGCTTAATTGAACCAGCTGTTGAATTCCCCGCTCAGTTGTGGTTGTCGGCGCTGGAGTTGTCGGAGTCGTAGTAGGAGTCGATCGGACGGTCGGGAGTTCGATTCTACGCGTAGGAACCGGCGGCTGTGGCGGCGGCCTAGTCGGCATAGGGGGAGAAGCGAAACCAGACGACTCGGACACGGAAGAGGGCACCGCGGCGGAGTCAGACAGGAACGATCTGCCAGAGTACAGATTTGCATTGCGGCGCAACCGAGGTGACCCTCTGCCGGTGTAGCCGCCGCCGACGCCTCCATCGACAGCAGACGTCGAAGCGTCAACATCGACAATAAGATCGGCCACATACCAGAGCAGCACAGGCTCGGGCGTCAGTTCCCCAGTGATTGCTAATCTCTCTAACCGTTCCAACGCTTTCAAATGTCTGGCATCGATGGAGCCGCAGCCGACTTGCCAGCTGACTCGGCCGGCTTGAACGCTTCGACGAATGTTGGCGTTGCCGGGTCCGGATGCCAGGAGGTACTGGCGCGGCTGCTGCTGCCGCCTCTGCGAGTTGGGAACGTCTGGAGACACCTCCAGGGTGGATATTTTCACCTGAAATCAATGGGGAGAGAAGATGTAGGAGGCCATTTTTCAAGGGAAGTAGAGATGTAGGAGGCGATTTTGGGGAAGTATGGATGTAGGAGGCGATTTTGGGGAAGTAGGGATGTAGGAGGCGATTTTGGGGAAGTAGGGATGTAGGAGGCGATTCTGGGGAAGTAGGGATGTAGGAGGCGATTTTGGGGAAGTAGGGATGTAGGAGGCGATTTTGGGGAAGTAGGGATGTAGGAGGCGATTTTGGGGAAGTAGGGATGTAGGAGGCGATTCTGGGGAAGTAGGGATGTAGGAGGCGATTTTGGGGAAGTAGGGATGTAGGAGGCGATTTTGGGGAAGTAGGGATGTAGGAGGCGATTTTGGGGAAGTAGGGATGTAGGAGGCGATTTTGGGGAAGTAGGGATGTAGGAGGCGATTTTGGGGAAGTAGGGGATGTAGGAGGCGATTTTGGGGAAGTAGGGATGTAGGAGGCGATTTTGGGGAAGTAGGAGAGGATAAATACAAGGGGCGATTATTCAGCAAAAAGTAAAGCATTTGAAATCAATAGGCAGTCTGAAAAGTAGAAGAAAAATCAGCGATAGAAATAGAAATCCAAATCCATCATTATCGAAAACAAAAAAACTGAGAAATAACTTACCAGTTTAAATCAAGGTTTTGAAGTTTAGTAACCAAAAAATCAAATCAATCTCAATCACTTTTTGAATTTTTCGTCAAACTTCGCGCTTTCTTTTTCGACGCGTAGGGAGAAAAAATTGCAGTAGCCAATTTAAAAAGTAGGGGGCGAGAAACCAAATAGGCTCCATCCAGACTTGTCTCTGGGGGGATTCGAGGACGAAATCGGATTGCCCATTTTAATTAGCGTCAATTTCTATTCCCAAGCAATCCCGGGCAGACAATTTATGCTAATTTATTCTCCCAGTTGTAAGCTTTCTAGTTTGGGATGGAGTAGTACACAAGAAATAAGGTGGTCGCATAGAAATTAGACAGATTACTCGATTTTGGCATTTGATTCGTGCTTTTTCACTCTTGGTTTTGGATTCTATACGCTACATTTATCTGCTAATATCGACCTACAAGAACTTATATCTATCTGCTGGAGCTCACATCTATCTGCTGTAGCTCACATCTATCTGCTGTAGCTCACATCTATCTGCTGTAGCTCACATCTATCTGCTGGAGCTCACATCTATCTGCATCTATCTGCTGGAGCTCACATCTATCTGCTGGAGCTCACATCTAACTGCTGGAGCTCACATCTATCTGCTGGAGCTCACATCTATCTGCTGGAGCTCACATCTATCTGCTGGAGCTCACATCTATCTGCTGGAGCTCACATCTATCTGCTGGAGCTCACATCTATCTGCTGGAGCTCACATCTATCTGCTGGAGTTCACATCTATCTGATGGAGCTCACATCTATCTGCTGGAGTTCACATCTATCTGCTGGAGCTCACATCTATCTGCTAGAGTTCACATCTATCTGCTGGAGCTCACATCTATCTGCTGGAGTTCACATCTATCTGCTGGAGCTCACATCTATCTGCTGGAGCTCACATCTATCTGCTGGAGCTCACGTCTATCTGCTGGAGCTCACATCTATCTGCTGTAGCTCACATCTATCTGCTGGAGCTCACATCTATCTGCTGTAGCTCACATCTATCTGCTGGAGCTCACATCTCTCTGCTGGAGCTCACATCTATCTGCTGTAGCTCACATCTATATACAGTTTTATGGAAGCTACATCAATTAGAGCTCAAAAAGCCAACACAGCTTCCATAAGCCACATTAATTAGAACTCAAAAAGCCAACACAGCTTTCATAAGCCACATCAATTAGAGCTCAAAAATCCAACACAGCTTCCATAAGCCACATTAATTAAACCCAACAGCTTCCATAAGCTACATCAAATAGAACTCAAAAAGCCAACACAGCTTCCACAAGCTACATCAATTAGAACTCAAAGCCAAAAACGAACCAACTAGACGCACCTGCAATTTCGCTGACAGATTTCGCAGCAAAGAGGCAAGCCGCTGAGGTCCCGCAGTCTCCGGGTCAACATCAACGAGCACGGCGGCCACTGTAGGCGGACGCCTTGAGCAGCTGGCGTTGCTGCCAAACGCCGAACCAGACGATCTGGGCAGGACTTCAACAGAGACGCCTCCGCCCAGGTGCACATCTTTATCGCCACTGTTCCTATCAAGCGGAACTCCTTCAATTAAACCAGAGTCCGCATTGCGATGCAGCCAAGATGGAAGCTGTTGGGCCGATAATTCGCCAGATTTGGCTGACGCTAATCTGGCAATAAAAATTCTGCCAACCCGTGCCCTATAGCGAGGCGTTGACGACGCGTTGCCATGGAGACACAGGGCGGAATTGACAACTATGCAAATAGTTATCAGGGAGTAGCAACGAATTTTGGCGATTATTAACATCCCAAAATTGGGTTGTTGAGCTGAAAACCAAAGGATAAATCGATTTGATTACAGAGCAAAGAAATTGATTAAACAACATATCGGCCATGAGAAAGTCAGGGCCTACTCGTACGTGCTCAGGACGTCAATGCCCAAAGCAAGGTAACTCTTCGCCAAGGGGAAAAAGGGCGCCCACCTCCTCCCGAGCTAATTAAAGCTAAAAGCAGTGCCAGGTAAAATGACCAACACAAAGCAGTCTGGCACGTACTAGACTGCATGTATTATAGAAAGATAAAAAGAAACCCAAGCCAACTAGACATAATCTACAGGGCTAAGCTTTCCAATTTCTAAGCTTTGATCTGCATTCCCCGTTCCCGCTTCAATTCTCCTGATCAAAAGAACCCAGCCAGGCCGCTGAGTCTTACTGTAAATTCTGAATGTAACAGCCGCATATTCGAGGCTTATTCCAAGCGGAAAATGATTTTCCGTGTTTGCCTTGCAACTATAAGAGACAGCTGAGACAAAATCAAAGCCAAAAAATAGATGCAAGCATCAATCGATAGAAATCATGACTGTCACAGATGCGTATACAAGATTACAAGGCAGATTTTTATGCTTCTCAATATTGTTATTTGCAAAAACATGTTATCCTTCTAGTCACCCCTCTGCGTGTGCCAGACCGTTCCTTAGATTGCCCCTCCCTCTCTGCTTTTGCATCTCCCTCTCTTCTGCGTCTTTCCGTCTTTTCTTCAACACTCTCCCTTTCTTCTTCTACACCTCTCCCTTTCTTCTTCTACACCTCTCCCTCTCTTCTTCTACACCTCTCCCTCTCTTCTTCTACACCTCTCCCTCTCTTCTTCTACACCTCTCCCTCTCTTCTTCTACACCTCTCTCTCTCTTCTTCTACACCTCTCCCTTTCTTCTTCTACACCTCTCCCTCTCTTCTTCTACACCTCTCCCTCTCTTCTACACCTCTCCCTTTCTTCTTCTACACCTCTCCCTCTCTTCTTCTACACCTCTCCCTCTCTTCTTCTACACCTCTCCCTCTCTTCTTCTACACCTCTCTCTCTCTTCTTCTACACCTCTCCCTCTCTTCTTCTACACCTCTCCCTCTCTTCTACACCTCTCCCTTTCTTCTTCTACACCTCTCCCTCTCTTCTTCTACACCTCTCCCTCTCTTCTTCTACACCTCTCCCACTCTTCGACACCTCTCCCTCTCTTCTCCTACACCTCTCCCACTCTTCTCCTACACCTCTCCCTCTCTTCTCCTACACCTCTCCCACTCTTCTTCTACACCTCTCCCTCTCTTCTCCTACACCTCTCCCTTTCTTCTTCTACACCTCTCCCTCTCTTCTTCTACACCTCTCTCTCTCTTTTTCTACACCTCTCCCTCTCTTCTTCTACACCTCTCCCTCTCTTCTACACCTCTCCCTTTCTTCTTCTACACCTCTCCCTCTCTTCTTCTACACCTCTCCCTCTCTTCTTCTACACCTCTCCCACTCTTCGACACCTCTCCCTCTCTTCTCCTACACCTCTCCCACTCTTCTTCTACACCTCTCCCTCTCTTCTCCTACACCTCTCCCTCTCTTCTTCTACTCCTCTCCCTCTCTTCTTCTACTCCTCTCCCTCTCTTCTTCTACACCTCTCTCTCTTTTCTTCTACACCTCTCCCTCTCTTCTTCTACACCTCTCCCACTCTTCTTCTACACCTCTCCCACTCTTCTCCTACACCTCTCCCACTCTTCTTCTACACCTCTCTCTCTCTTCTTCTACACCTCTCCCTCTCTTCTTCTACACCTCTCCCACTCTTCTTCTACACCTCTCCCACTCTTCTCCTACACCTCTCCCACTCTTCTTCTACACCTCTCCCACTCTTCTCCTACACCTCTCCCTCTCTTCTTCTACACCTCTCCCTCTCTTCTTCTACACCTCTCCCTCTCTTCTTCTACACCTCTCCCTCTCTTCTCCTACACCTCTCCCACTCTTCTTCTACACCTCTCCCTCTCTTCTTCTACACCTCTCCCACTCTTCTTCTACACCTCTCCCACTCTTCTTCTACACCTCTCCCTCTCTTCTCCTACACCTCTCCCACTCTTCTTCTACACCTCTCCCTCTCTTCTCCTACACCTCTCCCTCTCTTCTTCTACACCTCTCCCTCTCTTCTCCTACACCTCTCCCACTCTTCTTCTACACCTCTCCCTCTCTTCTCCTACACCTCTCCCTCTCTTCTTCTACTCCTCTCCCTCTCTTCTTCTACACCTCTCCCACTCTTCTTCTACACCTCTCCCTCACTTCTTCTACACCTCTCCCACTCTTCTTCTACACCTCTCCCACTCTTCTTCTACACCTCTCCCACTCTTCTCCTACACCTCTCCCACTCTTCTTCTACACCTCTCCCACTCTTCTTCTACACCTCTCCCACTCTTCTTCTACACCTCTCCCTCTTCTTCTACACCTCTCCCACTCTTCTACACCTCTCCCACTCTTCTTCTACACCTCTCCCTCTCTTCTTCTACACCTCTCCCACTCTTCTTCTACACCTCTCCCTCTTCTTCTACACCTCTCCCACTCTTCTTCTACACCTCTCCCACTCTTCTTCTACAACTCTCCCTCTCTTCTTCTACATCTCTTCGTTTCTCTTTACTTCTGCCTCTGAATCTCTTAATCTCCCACTTTTACTCGCTGCTTCTGCATCTCCCTCTCTACCTCTCTGCCTCTGTATCTATGTCTGGCATCCCATTTCCGTTAGATACATTTACAAGAGCCAATTTAATTTGTACAATTCCACGCTAACTCAGTCCAATATAGCCGTACACATTGTGAGGAACAAACGCGAACAGGAATTATTTTTATGACACCCGAGTGAGCAATGAATGAATGACTTTGTGTGGTACAGCGTCAATAAGCCAGCAGAATGGGATGCGGAATGATGCGGGAACAGGACTTAGCAAGAGAGCAGAACCAGCACTAACCATGTAAAATAGTCTCATACAGCTTATTAGGCTGCTCCATCTGCGTCGGTCAGACACAGACAGAGACAGGGGAGAGCCGAAACAGCAATAAATAATAATAAGCTGGGCCGGCCCAGCTGCCAATGAGAGAAAAAGTGGCTTTTTATGCCATCCTAGGATTGTGAGCCATGGACGCCCAGCAAGTTCTGCGCTGGACTGGAAAACACAGGACGCATGTTGGAATTGAAAACCTTAACCAAATTAAAATATCCGAAATTTCTTAAACCCGAAAATTCACCAGTCCGAAACTTTACAAGCCTGAAAATTCCTCACAACTCGGAAACTTCACAAACCCGAGACTTCACAAACCCGAGACTTCTCAAACCCGAAACTTCAAAAACCCGAAACTTCACAAACCCGAGACTTCACAAACCCGAGACTTCCAAAACCTGACTTCACAAACCCGAGACTTCACAAACCCGAGACTTCTCAAACCCGAGACTTCATAAACCCGAGACTTCCCAAACCCGAGACTTCTCAAACCCGAGACTTCCCAAACCCGAGACTTCACAAACCCGAGACTTCACAAACCCGAAAATTTCCGAACCCGAGACTTCCCAAACCCGAAACCTTCCAAATCCGAGACTTCCCAACCCGAAACCTTCCAAATCCGAGACTTCCCAAACCCGAAACCTTCCAAATCCGAGACTTCCCAAACCCGAAACCTTCCAAATCCGAGACTTCCCAAACCCGAAACCTTCTGAACCCGAGACTTCCCAAACCCGAAAACTTCTGAACCCGAGACTTCCCAAACCCGAAACCTTCCAAATCCGAGACTTCCCAAACCCGAAACCTTCTGAACCCGAGACTTCCCAAACCCGAAAACTTCTGAACCCGAGACTTCCCAAACCCGAAACCTTCCAAATCCGAGACTTCCCAAACCCGAAACCTTCTGAACCCGAGACTTCCCAAACCCGAAACCTTCTGAACCCGAGACTTCCCAAACCCGAAACCTTCTGAACCCGAGACTTCCCAAACCCGAAACCTTCCGAACCCGAAACTTCACAAGCCAGAAACACAAATCTAAGAAAACGCAATGTTCACTTTTAGCTGTGAAAATATTTTTCGCATTTTTTCCACGCCAGCAGCTTCTAGTCCAGTGGGGAATTGTCAGGAGTCCTTGGCTCTGAGCAGAGAGGGGAGAGCAGAGAGTTGAGAGATGTTTCCGATAACGCAGAGGCAGGAAGAGAAGGGAAAGTAAGAGGAGGCCAGTCCGCGCACACATTAAAGCTCCCATCCCCAAGGGAGTGAGCTGCCGGTGTCAAGACCATTAACAATTCGCCTATAGACAGACCCAAAGCCAAGAGTTTTCCCACTACAATCTGATCCAGCGACTTTATACGCAAAGGAACATAACTGAACTTATAAACATTTTAGTTGCAAACTAAGCTAGCTCAGAGGTGCCTACAAAAACATTGATTACGTAATAATAAATAATAATAAGTAGCAACAAGGAAAGCAGAGTAACGCTATTATTATAATAATTATTGCCTGTCAAAAATGGTTGAGAGAAAAATCTGGCATAGAAATACAAGTTATCTTATTTGACAAAGGATTTCTGAGCTAGAACCCGAAATGTGAAATCAACTACGACTTAAGTAATTCGTGGGATAAAAGAAGCATCGATTCTTAGAAAGATATTCTGTGTCGGTTGGTTTTTCGTCTTTTAGTAAAACTTCAAAACCATTTGAACATGCTGAGCATGGGTTTTATAAACCGATCTGTACACATTTGCCAGACAAGTTGCTAATGGAATATTAATAATTGATTACACCTGCCCCAATTGGGCCAGATGTGCAACCGACAGCTCAGCCGCAGCCATTGCGCGGCGCATCTGAAGGCTGCCTACGGCTGTTCAGTCCAAGGACTGGGGGGTCGCCACACACAGCCTCAATTACCCCAGCTAATGCTGGCACCCATTTTACAGCTGGGTGAGCTGAAGCAATGCAGAGTTAAGCGTCTTGCTCAAGGACACAAATTGTTCCGAGTGGGATCGGGAATCGAACCCCCGACCTTCGAGTCGTGAGTCCGACACTCTATTGCCTAGCCAGTCAAACTTATGCCTAGTCATTTTTTAACCAATTATTCGACAAAGACAACATCTTCCAATTGACGTAAACTTGCCGACAAACATTCTCTAAAAGTGCTTTCTAAGAAACGAAGCCCCCCCGTCCTTCTACTACCTTAAGTCGTCCTTGATCGAATTGTTCCACATATTTGTACTAACACATATCGCATTGATTTCTCTAGGTTCTGGGTACTCGTACTTTGGTAAGGCAGTTGGTAGTTCTACCGATATGTAGAATTATACAAAACACAATAATACAGCGTCGATTCCTGAATATTGTACAATTTAATACATTGCTCGGGCAAACACCATATACGCTAATGTATAATCAGATACTGATATTATGAAACTCTGTGAGATATATACACAGCCCTAGAATCTAATTACTAAATAATAAAGGCTGGGCTGGGGATAAACAGCCACAATCGCAATAATGAACAAGATTACACGCAATATGTATGTACAATAAATCATTCATGACAGAAATTCAACGCCGGCTTCAAACTAAAAAAAATATGAATTGTCATAAATAATAACCGTAGCCGAGGAAAACCGTCGACCGGATTATCTTGGAAATTGCAATGCCGACTCAGGCCTCAAGGAACTGAAAATTGATATAGGAATTCGATAGGAATATGTCATGCATATGTTTCGGGAAAAAAGTTCAAAAATCGATTTTATGGCTCAGTGAGCAGTGTTGCTATCGTAGGTTTCACTCAAAACCCCAAAACCTCGAAACTTCAATAAGCTGGAAACTTCACTAATCTGGAAACTTCACTAATCTCGAAACTTCACTAAGCTCGAAACTTGACTAAGCTCGAAGCTTCACTAAGCTCGAAGCTTCACTAAGCTCGAAGCTTCACTAAGCTCAAAGCTTCACTAAACTTGCAACGTCACTAAGCTTGAAACTTCTCTAAGCTTGAAACTTCACTAAACTCAAAACTCCACTAAGCTCGAAACTTCCCTAAACTCGAAACTTCACTAAGCTCGAAACTTCACTAAACTCGAAACTTCACTAAGCTCGAAACTTCACTAAACTCGAAACTTCACTAAGCTCGAAACTTCACTAAACTCGAAACTTCACTAAGCTTGAAACTTCACTAAGCTTGAAACTGAAACTTCACTAATTTCGAAACTTCACTAAGCTCGAAACTTCACTAATCTCAAAACTTCACTGAGCTCGACAGTTCACAATCTCCAAACTTCTCAAGCTTAAAAACCTTTCGCTAATCCTTTGCCACGTATTCCCAGACAGCCACTAACAAGCGTACTAACTTGCCCCTTCTTACTCTAGACCCGCCCAATATGGAAGCTGTCTTGTTTCCAATAAAGAAGGCTCCCCATTGCACCTCTCTCTTCTTTCCTCACTGACCTTCTTCTCCAGCTTCCCAATGAGAAACTTGAGACGCTTAAATAGAGGAGAGAGAGCTAACCTATATTGCGTAATAACACTAGAAAACTAACTGAATGCATTAAATATATGAGCATATATACTGCATATATACAGGCTGAACTCAACACACATGCAGCTGCTGTTTGATGGAGTTTTGATGGCGTGACAAGCATTTTCCTTCCCTTAAATATTCTCTGCTTGCTAATCAATTATATATATGCACACAATGTTTATAATATAATATGCACGGCCCAGTTGACACTTACAGAGCACAATGCGCGTTTAGCATGCAACGGGGTCTGCATCATAATTCTCAATTCTGGCTGGCACCATAGGGGTGGATGGTAGCTGGGCTAGGCTAATCAAATTCTGACTCCATGAAACAGCACGATTGAGATCCCGGGCAGCTAAAATCCCCAAATACGACTCCTTAGTTGAATTCGAAATATATTGCAGATTTGAATGCTAATTCTTTAAATCTAGATCCATAATCTCTAATTCAAAATACCAGATTCCACATTAGAGATTGCATATACTAAATCCCAGATGCTCAATCCTAAATCCTAGTCCTAATCCTGAATCCCAGATGCCTAATCCTAAATCTCAGATACCTAATCCTAAACCCCAGATGCCCAATCCTGAATCCGAAATGCCTTATCCTTAATTCCAGGTGCCTAATCCCAAATCCTAGATGCCTAATCCTAAATCCCAGATGCCTAATCCTAAATCCTAGTAGCCTAACCCTAAATCCCAGATGCTTTATCCTTAATTCCAGGTGCATAATCCTAAATCCTAGTAGCCTAACCCTAAATCCCAGATGCTTTATCCTTAATTCCAGGTGCATAATCCTAAATCCTAGTAGCCTAACCCTAAATCCCAGATGCCCAATCCTGAATCCGAAATGCCTTATCCTTAACTCCAGGTGCATAATCCCAATTCCTAGATGCTTAATCCTAAATCCCAGATGCCTAATCCTAAATCCCAGATGCCTAATCCTAAATCCCAGATGCCTAATCCTAAATCCTAGCAGCCTAACCCTAAATCCCAGATGCTAATCCTAAATCCTAGTAGCCTAATCCTAAATCCTAGTAGCCTAATCCTAAATCCCAGATGCTAATCCTAAATCCTAGTAGCCTAATCCTAAATCCTAGTAGCCTAATCCTAAATCCCAGATGCTAATCCTAAATCCTAGTAGCCTAATCCTAAATCCTAGTAGCCTAATCCTAAATCCTAGTAGCCTAACCCTAAATCCTAGATGCCTAATCCTAAATCCTAGAAGCCTAACCCTAAATCCTAGATGCCTAATCCTAAATCCTAGATGCCTAATCCTAAATCCTAGATGCCTAATCCTAAATTCTAGTAGCCTAATCCTAAATTCTAGATGCCTTATCCTCAATTCCAGGTGCCTAATCCTAAATCCAAAATGCCTAATCCAAAATCCCAGATGCTCAATCCTAATTCCAGATGCCTAATCCTAATTCTAAATGCATAATTCTAAACCCTAAGCAGGAATCAAAACTCACCCAGAACAGAAAGTACCGCAGGCGTAATCAGCCTGCATTCTGATACACAGTAAGTGAAGCCAGCTGCCCATTGCAGGGAATGACTTCGAATATCAGGTCTTCGTGTCCGTAACAGTAGGTCGGGCCGAACGGATTCACGGTATTGGTAGAATCGTGTCTATTCAGCACAACGGGCCTGTCGGACTGTTTGCCCAAACAGTCTGAGATCTCCTCCCAGCGGGTGAACTGGTTCACCTCCAGCGGCTGCTGACCGGACTCCTGCTGCACTGTCAAATCGAAGAAGCATCGATAATAAGTGCTGAAATTATAATGCCCGGGGAAATTAGTGTGCAGAATAGCTTTCACTAAGCTGTGACTAAGGCCGTCGAATAGCAGATCTACACCCATTGTGAAGTAGTTGTAGATATAGTCGGAGCGCTTAGTGCGAGGCCTCCGCCTGGCGGGATCTCTGGCGTGGATGCGCATCTTGTCCTCGGATTTGTAGAACACCTGCGACGGGCTGCCCAGGCTGGACTCCACATCCTGAGGAGGGAAGAGTATTTCAGGCATGAGGATGCGATTCTTCGGGACTTATTAGTAGAGCTGAAATCTCATAGTACTCCCCACCCCACAGAGCACCCACCTGTCCCACCACCCCACAGAACACCCACCACCCCACAGAGCACCCACCACCCCACAGAGCCCCACCACCCCACAGAACACCCACCACCCCACAGAGCCCCACCACCCATAGAACACCCACCACCCACAGAGCCCCACCACCCCATAGAACACCCACCACCCACAGAACACCCACCACCCACAGAACACCCACCACCCCACAAAACACCCACTACCTCACAGAACACCCACCACCCCACAGAACACCCACCACCCCACAGAACACCCACCACCCCACAAAACACCCACTACCTCACAGAACACCCACCACCCCACAGAACACCCACCACCCCACAGAGCCCCACCACCCCATAGAACACCCACCACCCCACAGAACACCCACCACCCCACAAAACACCCACTACCTCACAGAACACCCACCACCCCACAGAACACCCACCACCCCACAGAGCACCCACCACCCCACAGAGCACCCACCACCCCACAGAGCACCCACCACCCCACAGAGCACCCACCCATCAGCACAAACCTGAACCGAATCGCCAAATCGCAGACGCCTCTCAAAATCGCAGCGCTGCAAGGTGCACTGGCCGCTGCCGCTAGCCGTAGCGGGCGGCTCCAAGCAGTAGAGCTGGAACACGATCTCCCTGGTCTGTTGGCCGCCGCCGCCGCCAGCCGGAGATGCCGACCTGTCAATCCGAGCTCGTTCAAGATAGATCTTATCTGTCTGATAGCAGTCCAACGGCATCTGCTGAGGTAGGCGAGGCTCCGACAGTGAGTTTCCAAGAAAGATGAACATAGCGTTGGCTTGAACGCTGGGTCCGCCAGCCGAGGCCGACGGTACCAGACAGGGCACTTCGTCGGATTCTTCGAATGTGGCGTAGTAGGAAAAAGAACCAGATCCATCGTCTATGGTGGAGCGAGTCTGCGGGTAGGAAATTAGAATCAGTAAAAATAAGTAATGTATTTAAAAGAAATAAAAACCTTAACAATACACTCTGATACGTCACTTTCAGAGTTCTCAACCTCTAATGTCTGTCCGCGTCTGGGAGCCGCTACCCTCCCCTGTCTTTCAGTGTAGGAGCCGCTACCCTCCCCTGTCTTTCAGTGTAGGAGCCGCTACCCTCCCCTGTCTTTCAGTGTAGGAGCCGCTACCTTCCCCTGTCTGTCAGTGTAGGAGCCGCTACCCTCCCCTGTCTGTCAGTGTAGGAGCCGCTACCCTCCCCTGTCCGTCAGTGTAGGAGCCGCTACCTTCCCCTGTCCGTCAGTGTAGGAGCCGCTGCCCTCCCCTGTCTGTCAGTGTAGGAGCCGCTACCTTCCCCTGTCCGTCAGTGTAGGAGCCGCTGCCCTCCCCTGTCTGTCAGTGTAGGAGCCGCTACCCTCCCCTATCTTTCTATGTAGGAGCGGCTGCCCTCCCCTGTCTGTCGGTGTTCAAATAGGAGTAATATACTAAGGGCATATGATGCAGTGCAGTTGCACGGGCTGACAGGAAAACAAAACCCAACCAAATTAAATGATTGTATTGCCCTCCTGATTCCTGCTATTCATTAGAACCCTTAATTAATTAATGATATTTTTGGGTTAGGCACTTAATTGAAGGGTAATATAGAAATAAAGAATACAGACTGACAATACAAAGCTCCGAGATTGTAATATAAGCAATTAATAAAACCGACAGCACTATTTTAATCTGTTCAGATAATACGAGCTAGATTCCAGCAATTTTATTAGCAGGCTCACTATTGAAGCAAATACTCAATGCGGCGATCTTCGGTAATACTCGTAAAACACCAGGGAGAAAAAAAGCGAAAACACTTAGCCACCTGAAGATAAGCCGTGCCCAGCGTCATCCCAAACAAATTCTCGTATTCCCAAATAATCCTTCCTCCCAACCGCTCCCTTCCCGAGTTAGAAAGTGTTGTGCGTGTTGTCTGGGAGGGGAGGAATAGCTGGAGAGGATAAAAAATGACGCTCGGTAGAGGGGCGAAGAAGCCGTGTGCGGAGACGATGGCGCCCGGTCCAGCTCCTGTATAGACCATTAATCCGATGAAGCGCCTTCATTAGGTATTCAGAAAGCGAAGAAGGACCGCCTCAACAGCCTCCCAAGAAGACTCTTAGCGTGAAGTGGGATCCAACTGGAGGGCCACTCTCAAATGTAGAAGGGGCGGTGCCGCCCACCCGCATACAGTGGATCATGGAGATGGACAGGAGCAGTTGCGGGTCGCTGCTGCAGCTGCAGCTCTCTAGCGAATTCGGCTTCATCAGACCCACCGTCGAATATTTTCCAACATGTATATATGCATACACATATATACTGCAGCAATAAGGCCAGTGTACTACTAGCCTTAAAGTACTCTGCCGTTCAAAAACGTCCGGCTAGGTGACTCTTCAGATACAGGCCTGAATAACTTGTCGAAGTTCTGAGTCGCCACTTGTATGAGCGTAGCATCGACAACTGGTTTCCCCAATCTACCCTCGGATCTTAAGTCTCTTGTGGTCGTACAATATCTCATCAGAAGCATGTTGGCAAATTGTAGTGCTTGACAGTTGACTGAGGTTGAGTTGGCGATGAAATCTTAAATCAGATCGCTTCCACCGAGATGAAGGGGTTTGTTGATCGCTTTTTAGACATTAAATATTTATTTAAAACTACACCCTAAGCAAAATTGTTAAAGTTACTCCGAAAAATGTGTTGCTTAAATCTTGTCAAGATTCACAAGTCGGACCCTAGTTTAGTGTGTAGGCAACCGACTAATATAAGTTCACTGCCAAATTTATACCAGTAGCCCAAAAACTGGGGATCTGGGAGGCTGACCCAGCAACTCGGGATTTTGGAGGCTGGCCCAGCAACTGAGGATCTGCGAGGCTGACCCAGCAACTGAGGATCTGCGAGGCTGACCCAGCATTTGAGGATCTGGAAGGCTGACCCAGCAACTGAGGATCTGGTAGGCTGACCCAGCAACTGAGGATCTGGGAGGCTGACCCAGCAACTGAGGATCTGAGAGGCTGACCCAGCAACTGAGGATCTGGGAGGCTGCCAGCCCAGCAACTGAGGATCTGGGAGGCTGACCCAGCAACTGGGGATTTGGGAGGCTGGCCCAGCAACTGACACTCTGGAAGGCTGGCGCAGCTACTCAGGATCTGAGAGTCTGGCTCAGTAGGGAAAATCCGATCACACCCAGGATGGCAAATTAAAATTTCGAATATATATAGGCCGAATCTTGGATTAGAGGGACGTGGTTAATGAAAAAATAAAGTTATGCATTAGCACGACTAAGTAGTATATTTCTAGCCTAGTATAAAGGCCCAGGCTGCGAAACTGCTCATGCATGAAAACAGTCGCCAACTAGACCGGACCCGCCCCCCTCCGCATCTCCCTTTATGGCGGCACAAATCAAAGAGCAATGGACCGAGAACTTGGCTAGCGTCGGCTAGCGTCGTCTGCGCATAGTATTCAGTATTAATAATAATAATAATATAAATAATATAATATAAGCAAACAAGAAGCCGCTTAGTTATCGTAATAATGCAGGCATAATAGAATATATATAGCTAAGACTGTGGAATACTCATTTAGCCAATGAAGCGAATGTATCAGCTTAGGAATATCCCATCTCTCTATTAGATTTGATTATGCGTAAAGACAGAGAGAGAGAGAGAGAGAGAGAGAGAGAGAGAGAGAGAGAGAGAGAGAGAGAGAAAGAGAGAGAGAGAGAGAGAGAGAGAGAGAGAGAGAGAGAGAGAGAGAGAGAGAGAGAGAGAGAGAGAGAGAGAGAGAGAGAGAGAAAGAGAGAGAGAGAGAGAGAGAGAGAGAAGAGAGAGAGAGAGAGAGAGAGAGAGAGAGAGAGAAGAGAGAGAGAGAGAGAGAGAGAGAGAGAGAGAGAGAGAGAGAGAGAAAGAGAGAGAGAGAGAGAGAGAGAGAGAGAGAGAGAGAAGAGAGAGAGAGAGAGAGAGAGAGAGAGAGAGAGAGAGAGAGAGAGAGCATGAGACTGAGAGACGGAGGAGAGGCGCACAAGCTTATAGGGAAAGATTTTCTGACTCAATAAATTGAGGCGGCAGTGGGATGCCTGCGAGAGTGTAGGGAACAGGCAGGA
This sequence comes from Macrostomum lignano, assembly GCA_002269645.1. Classification (NCBI taxonomy): domain Eukaryota; kingdom Metazoa; phylum Platyhelminthes; family Macrostomidae; genus Macrostomum; species Macrostomum lignano. Next base: position 27,510 of record NIVC01003294.1, read on the forward strand.
AGAAGATGGAAATTGTGACGCAGCAAAGTGGACGAGCAGTAAGTGTGTGCTTAACAGGAGAAGGGCCGCAGGATAGAAGAGAGTTAGCTACATGTAGTGCCTTAAGCTTCTTTAGAACTTAAGCCCGGGCGACTTAGCCTGACTGTAGGGTAGGCAAAGCATTCAGAGAACTCCCAAACCAACTCAAATATAGTTCGGGTACTTGCATGCAGCAACTTCAGCAATGCCTAATCTCTTTTAGTGGCCGAGGTAATTACGATTCGACGACTAGCAGATTTCTGCCTATTCAAGGCTAGCAATATAATTGTTAATAATGTCTGCTTACTTTCATATGACTTTTATTATATCATGTATTGACTAAGACTCAGTTCTCAGTTTAGAACGCAACTCTATTTTGGCGCCCTCATAACCAAAGTTTAAACGCCAATGCAAAAACTTATTTTGGCGCCTAAACTCTAATGGCGCCAATGCAACCTCTCATTTGGCGTTAATACAACTGCTCATTTAGGCGCCTAACCTCTCATTTCCGCGCCAATGCAACCGCTAATTTTGGCGCTTAACCTCTCGTTTTGGCGCTTAACCTCTCGTTTTGGCGCCAATGCAACCTCTCATTTCGGCGCCGATGCAACCGCTAATTTTGGCGCTTAACCTCTTGTTTTGGCGCTTAACCTCTCGTTTTGGCGCCAATGCAACCTCTCATTTCGGCGCCGATGCAACCGCTAATTTTGGCGCTTAACCTCTCGTTTTGGCGCCAATGCAACCTCTCATTTCGGCGCCGATGCAACCGCTAATTTTGGCGCTTAACCTCTCGTTTTGGCGCCAATGCAACCTCTCATTTCCGCGCCAATGCAACCGCTAATTTTGGCGCTTAACCTCTCGTTTTGGCGCTTAACCTCTCGTTTTGGCGCCAATGCAACCTCTCATTTCGGCGCCGATGCAACCGCTAATTTTGGCGCTTAACCTCTCGTTTTGGCGCTTAACCTCTCGTTTTGGCGCCTAACCTCTCATTTTGGCGCCGATGCAACCTCTAATTTTGGCGCCAATGCAACCGATAATTTTGGCGCCTAATCTCTTATTTTGGCGCTTAACCGCGCAGTTTGGCACCTAAGCGCTCACCTTGGCGCTGAAAACGCATTTTTCAGAGCTTAAAGCCTGAAGCTTAAAGCCACACTTTATGATGTTTAGTTTTTATGTTTCCAAACGCATTTCAAACTATGCTCGGATCAGGAAGGTTACTAATTAACCGCCATAACCCAGCCTCCATCACATCAATGGTATTTGTAGGCTGTCAATTAGGCGTCAATATTATATCTCGCTTTGCGTAGGCTATACTCGCTAAAATATACAGTTAATAGGACTAAACACAAAAAATCTGCTAAAATTGACACGGTTAATTATTCAAAGCCTTTTCGACCGTCTCCACACCTTCCTTCGTCTCCATTCGTCGCGCATTTTTAGGTCCTGTTTGAGCTGTTATTACTCTCCACATCCTGTGTCCAAAAGGTTGCTAAGCAACCAAAATTGTTGCGATAGTACAGAGAAGGCAATCCGAGTGACTAGTTGATATGTACCGCAAACATAGCTCAAGTTTTAACTCGCAAAAAGTTTCTTTCAGGTCAATTCGAGCCATGCTTTATCGATGTTTTTCTCTCTCTCTCTCCATCTCTCACTCTGTCCGGCAATTGCCACTTTCCACTCGTCCAGCCTCAAGTTACATAGCATTCGAACTTGTGACACACGCGGGCCAGACACACACACAAATCCATTTTCCCCTACTCCATTTGTATGTATAGAGGCAAAGGGAGGCTGGCTGTCTCGCATTCTCGATGACCGAATTTGATCGATGAACTCTCGCGACTGTCGAATTATCAACTCTCACCCTGATCCTTTGGCTCCACTTTACTAACGGACTATACGAGGCGTGGACTATCAATTTCTCTCAATGTATTCGCTAGTCTCAATAATCATAGACGTACTCTGGATTTTTTGTGTTACTTTTTCTAAATTGGTAAATAGTCATTTGATACAATCGCCCCTTGCGTATTGATTCGTCTTTAAGTTCTACTTTTTTAGCATTACGCCTGAGAATTCTGACTTCCGACCTACATTTTTGTACCTACATTTCGCTTTATCGTATCTGATCTTCCATCTCTCCCTCTCACCCGCACTGTCTCACTCCTGTCTCTCCCTCTCACCCGCACTGTCTCACTCCTGTCTCTCCCTCTCACCCGCACTGTCTCACTTCTGTCTCTCCCTCTCACCCGCACTGTCTCACTTCTGTCTCTCCCTCTCACCCGCACTGTCTCACTTCTGTCTCTCCCTCCCAACCGCACTGTCTCACTTCTGTCTCTCCCTCTCACCCGCACTGTCTCACTTCTGTCTCTCCCTCTCACCCGCACTGTCTCACTTCTATCTCTCCCTCCCAACCGCACTGTCTCACTTCTGTCTCTCCCTCCCACTCGCACTATTTTCTTCTCTAACATTCAACAGGTGCAAAATTAGACTCGGCATTCATCGATACATTTTAATCAAATTATTAGTTCAAGAAAATTAAAAAATAAAATAATTATAATTGCTGTCCAACTTACAGATTTTTGTTTTGAAGAAGAATTCTACAATTTATACCATAGCTTGGAGAACAATCGGTAGCAGCCTGTTGTATATGATGTACAGCTTGGTTAAATAGAAGTTTGATTATGATAAAACACACACAGAGACAGACAAATAATTGGGACAAAACCGAGTGCGGAGAATGAAATACAAACAGTGAGAAACGAAGTTTGCAGGCTGGCAAGGCCTTAAAAAGCCGTGGCTTTGGTGCAGCAGTGGAAGGAAGATCTGCTCAATCTCCAATCCAGCCAATTCCAACAATCCTTACCACTCTCTACATGCAACCGTCGCTCCTCTCTCTGCTCCAAAAAAGTTTCGTATGAAACCTGCGCCTATGTATAAAAGCCAGCACAGCTTAGGCCAGTGAAGGCCGCCACCAAGCTTTTTAAGAGAGCGGGAGAGAGGCAGAGAGTGAGTTTGAGGTGGAGGGCCGGTGGTGGAAACTGTAGGAGCTTAGTCAGGGAGATCTACAACTAGAATAAGGATTAATTAACTTTTTACTTTCACCAAAAAACTTCTCTTACGCCGTAGAAACAAAGGATGGCTGCATAGTTTGCATTTTTTAAACACGCCTGTTAAGGAATACACTTTCAATAACTTGAGATTTTTCAACACATTACCGTTTAGGGCCTTGTCGTGCAATTCGCAATTCAATTGTAATTCAATGCAATTCTGACTGACTAACTAACTAACTAACTAACTAACTAGCTAACTAACTAACTAACTATCTAACTAACTAACTAACTAACTAACTAACTAACTAACTAACTAACTAACTGACTAACTAACTAACTAACTAACTAGCTAACTAACTAACTAACTAACTGACTAACTAACTAACTAACTAACTAACTAACTAGCTAACTAACTAACTAACAAACTAGCTAACTAACTAACTAACTAGCTAACTAACTAACTAACTAGCTAACTAACTAACTAACTAACTGAGTAACTAACTAACTAACTAACTAGCTAACTAACTAACTAACTAGCTAACTAACTAACTAACTAACTAACTAACTAACTAGCTAACTAACTAACTAGCTAACTAACTAACTAGCTAACTAACTAACTAGCTAACTAACTAACTAACTAGCTAACTAACTAACTAACTAGCTAACTAACTAACTAACTGACTAACTAACTAACTAACTAACTAGCTAACTAACTAACTAACTAGCTAACTAACTAACTAACTAACTAACTAACTAACTAACTAGCTAACTAACTAACTAGCTAACTAACTAACTAGCTAACTAACTAACTAACTAACTTAACTATCTCGCTCACTAAAAATGAAAAACTGTCAGGTCTCATAGTTAAAATAGGCCTCGTCAAGTTTTTATTCGCAAGTAAATTTTATGGTATAAAAGCCTTTACTGCAGCTAAGATTTTCTATGGCAGTTTCCTGGTTACAATAATATACAGTCATGAACTGACAATCGTGGACTTTTAAACCGACCAGATTTACCAAAGCGGTCGAAAAGTTGAACCCAAAGCCAAAGGTTTTCAATGATTTTTAACTAGTTAAATAAAAAAATAATAAATTTACAAATTTACAAGCAGCGTGAACTAAGCTACCAATCCAGATGATTAAGCTTTAGATGACGGTGGCTCTAGGGATACACAGAACAGAAGGCTTAGAAAGACAGACAGAGACAGAGAGGAAAAAACTGTCGATTGCGATTTGAGACGAGAACGGCGAAGCAGTAGACGGGTGGAAAAAGAAAGAATACCAGGCACCGCTCGCCGGAATACGCGGACGAACAGGCCAGCCAGGGGATGGGTTGGGATCGGGAAGAGGGAGAGCTGAGCCAAAAAAACCGCCAGGCGCGTGGAAAAAACCAGGCTGCCCAGGGAAAGGAAAAAAAGTGAAGCAAGAAGAGCAGGAGAAGGGAGAGAGGGAGGGGAGCTGCTGCTGCGCCTGAGTAGGTGAGAATCGTGCCCAGTCGAGAAGGGAAAGTGGCAGGACGAAGCCAGTGAGGTTTGGAGTTAGAGAGAAATAGATAGAAGTAAGGGCGGTGCAGCCTGTAGCCAGCTGAGCTCTCACAGGCCCGATGGGAGAACTGGGAGCGAACAAGAGGGGATCCAAAACTCCCCAACATGGCATACACAGGCGCATGCGTACCAACCCTTGTACCAGCCAGATGCACTACTCTCTCTTCATCATTTACTCAACTATGTAAGGCTGTTGGGTTGAAAAAACTCAACCTTAAGCTGTAAACAGCACCACTTTTCCTACAGACCCTATTTACAACAAAAATCTGCGCAGTGGCTAGGCTACTCAGCACATTTTGCTTTCTGTATGTACGCAACACAACGGATAGAATTTTTAATCATACTACTTACATCTACTAGCAGTAGACAACTATAGGAATATTTCATAATTTTATTTATTTTGTGCTTGTAATAACACGAGGATAATAACCACTTAGCCATGAACAAAATATTTGTTTTACTTGTGAAGCTTAAGAACAAAGTCTGATGGACTCTGATGGTTCACTAAATTTAGCAGGGGCAGCCAAAATATTCTATATATGAAAGCTGTGGGATCTTGATTGTGGGATCTTGATTGTGGGATCTTGATTGTGGGATCTTGATCCCTATGACTGCTGTCTATGACAGCTGTGGGATCTTGATCCCTATGACTGCTGTCTATGACAGCTGTGGGATCTTGATCCCTATGACTGTTGTCTATGACAGCTGTGGGATCTTGATCCCTATGACTGCTGTCTATGACAGCTGTGGGATCTTGATCCCTATGACTGCTGTCTATGACTGTTGTGGGATCTTGATCTCTATTACTGTTGTAGGATTTTGATCCCTATGACTGTTGTGGGATCTTGATCCCTATTACTGCTGTGGGATCTTGAACCTATAAAATGGTTGTGGGATCTAGATTCCTACAGCTTAAGCGTACAATATAGCTCAATAAATAATTCATAACTCACAGACGAAGACTCGGTTCTAGGAAAGGTGAAAGAGACGCCGCGAAAGCTGAGCACATCGGCGTCGCGTTCGGGATCGTGCACCGCGGGGTGGGTAGCGCCGAAGCACTGCTGAATGGTGGTGACGGTTGGCGCCACACCCGGGGGACTGTTAAAACTCTGATTGCAATAGGATAGCTGCAGTTTAGTTAAATCGAACACTTCAATAGACTTCAATCGCTGATAAGTGGCATCGAAGATTAGCTTGACGCCGTCCTGAGTAAGCGACAGGACAATGTCCATTAGCAGCGGCAGACGGTCGCTGTACCACAGCTGCACAGATCTGACATCCGAATCAGCTTGGCGGAGTATGTTGATGGCTTGGTGCAGCGGCATGCCCAAGATTAGCTCCCAGTTCTGCTTGGGACAGAACAATCCTCGTTCTGGTTGTACTTCTAAATCTAGCATGACTTCGATATTATAATGATTCTTATTTTTATCATATATGTTGTACTAATGCATCAAAAGAATTGAAAAAGTATAAAAATATAGTCTTCATTGAAGAAAACACCAATAGTTGTTTCTATGTAAGATAAAATTTTGTTGATACTTTCTTACTTTCTTATAAATTGGCATTTTTTTAAAACCATCACTGTTATACTGTAGGAATATTAAACTATTTTAGTATAACTACAAGTATTATTGCATATAATTTTGTTGTTTTCAACAGTAAGGATCTTTTAGTATAAAATAGGATTAAGCTATAAGCTAAATAATAAACTCGTTTGGATCTTTGCTTCTTCTCTTTGATGTAACCACGTTCTGGTCGCGGGATAGGGCAGGGAAACTTTTTCGAAAGTGCCTCCTATCGCCGTGCACCCCCTGCACAGAGCTGTTGAGACTCGGCCAGGTCTTCAACCAGGCCTGGAGACTCCCGCTCTGCTGCACCCTCCTGCTGCCTTGGCTCCGTCTTCCCTGCCGCCACACTTGCCTTTCCGGAGCCCCCCCCTCCCTCTTTGTACCTTCCCCTCTACCCTATCTCCCCTGCGCGCCTCCCTATTCTTTATGTACTTTTCCTGTCCCCCCCTCTTTTTGCCCCTTTTCACCCTATTTTTCGGCTCCGTCCTCCCTTTCCCGGCGTCTACTTACAGTATGTTGTGTGCTCACCGTCTCCCCATCCCCTCTCAAACTCCCAAACGGTGACGCAAGTCGTGTGACCCCTTCTCCCCCTCGGTGACTCATCGATGACTCATCCCCCTCTCTTGCGCAACCTTTTCTCATACCATTGTTCTCCTCCCCAAATTTCTCATGCGACACCCACCCCACCTCCGCTTCTATTGTTCTCGTTTTTGATTCTTTTGTTCTCTCGACCCCACCAATTATCACATTTTCTCCGATTTTCTCTTTCTTTTGTTCTCGTTTTCGCACCTAATTATCACCTTTTCTCCAATGTTTACTTTTCTATTGTTCTCAATTCTCCCCAATTATCCCCGTTTTCGAATTCCTTTGTTCTCGACCCCAGTCCCATTGTTCTCAATGTTTGCTTGCGCAACATTTTCGCGACCACCCGCTGCGCCAATTATCCCCCCACCCCACCTCCGGATTGCGCAATTTCCCTATTTCTCATGTTGCTATGCCGGTCTCATGTTTCTCATCATGACTCATTCTGACGTCATTCGGCCGGCAGCCAATCAGAGAGAGGGAGTCATGGAAACGACCTTGGAGAGGCGGCTGTGAAGGCTATAAAAGGAAGCGATTTCGGCATGAGAATCCTCAGACTGTTCGTCTCCTCGTCCTTCTTTGGACTTGCGGTCAGACATTGGTCTGACTTTCCCGTCTATAAGACGAACCCCTACCGGTCCGCGGTCTGTTACCGCCAAGTTATCTTCAGCTCCCCAAGTGAGCTCGCCTATCGGCCAGCGGTCTGATACCGCCCAGCATCATCAGCATCGCCTGATCTACATCAGCGCCTCGTCGCTTCAGCGCATCGCCGCTTCACTGTCTGCCTGACTGCAGCCTACAGCCGCCCTCGGTCACTCCGCCTCTCTCTCTCTCTGTGCAGCTGCCGGTAAGTTCGAAAGTTCCTATCACTAATTTGTGCTCTAATCGCCTTTGCTTATCCGGGGTTTGCCTATTTTCCATTGCTTAATTAGAGAGCTGAGCCAATTGTGATACCGTATCTTTTGCTGTATTTTACTCAATAGTGAAGCCGCCTAATTGCCTGATTATTTGCCTAAGGGCCTAATTATTAACTATTAACTAACCTCATCATTATTCACTCTTTCACCATCATTTCACCCATGGCTTGCTAAGCCTTTCTCCCGGGGTGGCGAAGCATAAGGAAGTGGGGTAAGCTAATGGCCTCTCCCCGTGCAAAACCCGCCTGTGAGTGCGTGCTGCGGGGCCGCGTGTGCGTGCAGTAGAGGGATTAGCGAGTCTTGGCACAGAATGGCAGTAGGAAGGTTGCAACCCCATGCTGACGCGTCCCTTCGCCCTGAGCCATCTAAATTATAGACAGTACATATTCACCTCATACTACTCTTAGTAATCAAAGTCGCAAGTCAGCCTCGCTCACAGCCACAAATGATCCCCTGCTGAGAAATCCTCCAGATTGAGCCCAGAGTTCCCGATCATGCCCCAAGCAGAGTCCCTGTACTCGGCTGCATGTGTCTCCCCTGTTAGCCTAAATCTCCTGGTAACCATCCCAGGCGGGGCTCTAGCCTCGAGAGGTCTGGTAGTAAGATCCAGGTGCGCCAGGTCAGGTCACATAGAGTGGTGGCAGCCACTCGGTCATACTAGGACCGAGTGACCAACTATTGCACCTTGGCTACAGGTGGGGTCCATGTGGGTCCTTGGCCCTCTGGTCACGAAGCGCTACCAAAGCTATCAATCATGTGGGCGGGACAGTCTGGTGCTGGAGGTCCGTCAGGTCATTGCCCGGTCATAGGCAGCCTACGGTCATTGCCCCCTCTAGTCATGCGTTCGTCTCTCAACGGAGCGGACAGGCGACAAGGGCGGTTATATCATCTTGATCATTTGATCATGTCTCTTGATCATGACTCTATTTGGAGAAAAAATGATAATCAGCCTCAAGGCTAGTATTTACTTCGATGTTAATTACTTATAGTAGTAGATAGTAGCATCAGAATAAATCCAAAGATTAGGAAAATAAATTGTTTAGAATGTGAGACATCTAGATCTATAATCTAGGAAATTGCCTTAAGGGCAGAACAACTATCAGAGGATAAGAACATCTAGACTTAGGATCTAAAGAACTTAATAGAAGAAAAAATCTACCAAGGTGTAAGCCTCAACCCTCTGATCCTAGTAATTCCCAGACTGAGGGAAAAGCTCAATAGGATAAAACTAATACATAAAGTAACAAAAGTAATATAGTTCCAGAAGACTGCTTAGAACAATAATACATAATATGCAGCCAACTTTACATAATACATTTAACATTAGGCCTACCAACTTACATAATATGCTACCAGTTTTAAAAATATATCAAGACATTGCTTTAGAAGATAATCCTTAGCAGTCTAGCACAACATAGGTGGCAATGGTGCAATTGTTATAAAAGACAGACAAAACCCCTAGGACAATATTATTAAGTCATATATAAAACAATGAGATATTGTCAAAATATTAGATGGACAAGTTATATCATTCCACAATAGGGTCCCATCATGTTTTTGAACTTTAAGCACTTGTAACTTTTGAACCATAATAGATAGAACAAAGCTGCAAAAAGCAATCTGTGTTGAACTTCTAGTTCTATATTTTTCACATAGCTGCTTATGAATTCTAAAACAACTGAAAACATAGCAGAGCATAAACTATGCTATGCTTATGGTCATACATGCGCAACCTCCAAAATTCGGTCGGCCGTGCGACTAAGTTTTAACAAAAATGCGACTTAGATGTAAGAAACCGTGAAGAAAAATTAACGCAACTTTGGGTAAACGGCAGGAGTAACTATGACTATCCTTTAAAGCCAAAATGCCTCGTCAGCTACTTAGTACTACTACTTCGGTGTGTGTTTTTCGGGTGGGCATTTTTGCGACTTCCTTGGTTGGCCGCCAAATCGGTCGGCCGGATCGGCCGACTCGGCCGACTGTTGCGCATGTATGCTTATGGTGATCTCTTCATTAAAAACGACCATTACAAATCTTTTTTCAGACTCCACCAGTCAGATGCATTAGGCATTTTTCCCGAAACTTTAGGAGTAAATAGTTGTAGATATTTTCTATTAATTTGAGAGTTTTCATTATAATACTTGAAATATTTTCAAAGTTATAGGCATTAAAAGTTGAAAAAGCTATACCAAAAACGACTATTACTCTCATGGAATTACCCTACCTAAGTGTGCTGCATGCCTAGCCTAAGTAGCAAAGGCACAAGGTAAGTATTAAATTTTAATAGTCAGTCAATCAATAGAGAAAACCCCTTCCAGTATATATTGATAGTAATACCAGGTTCATGTATTTTTATTTGAGAGAAATGTCTCTAAAAACTTAACTAGCATATTCAATGCTAGATCCTTGTATTAAACTAGCAATGTTTATAGTATCATAAAAATCAAATTCAAACAATATGTAAATAGATCACTATTGTTCAATGCCAAGACCTAGACCCTGATTGAAACCTTGGAGACAGCTAGATGCTGCACAAAAAACATGCAGCCATGCTATGTGTAACACTTGGAATACACAGTAGCCTAGACAGCAAGACTAATGCCATGCTCTATACAAAGGTATGCCTAATGCAGCCTTTTGACCTACTATACAGGCAACAATAGCAATGTCAACTATTAAGATTTGCTGCAAAGAATCAGCTTTGGTTGATTGCACACAGTGGGGTAAAAAGGTGGGAATAAGGGGCATGCAATCTACCAATTATCCACAATCCCAAGGGGCCTCTGCAAAGATCTGCAATACTTTTACTATGTTTGCAAATGTTCTTAACTTTATAAAAACTATAGCACTCCTTGATATATTCAATTTGATAAAATTAATTGAGACCCATATAAATATATATACATGTGTAGTTGCAAAATATAAATATACAAGATTCATAAGGCACAGATGCATATGGGTTAGAATTGGAGTTGAGTACACATGGCCAATGATGCATTTACATAGAAAATTTATATCAGAGTATTATATTTCACTTCTAGTGTATGCATATATGTATATTGTATATACAAGTAATAGTAGGCCTAATAAAGAAATTGAATGCTAAATTTAATCATTTTAAATAAAATAGAATAATTAGTACAATAACATCAATATATAAATAACAATTATTATAAGCAGCAAATTATTACAGTTGTATCAGATATATATCATTCAAAAAAAGTAAATTTTAGTCATTTGTCAATAAGCAATTGCTTTGGTCATTGGTCATTTTGTCAATAAGCAAGTGCTTTAGTCATTGGTCATTTAGTCAATAAGCAAGTGCTTTAGTCATTGGTCATTTTGTCAATAAGCAAGTGCCTTAGTTATTGGTCATTTTGTCAATAAGCAAGTGCCTTAGTTATTGGTCATTTTGTCAATAAGCAAGTGCCTTAGTTATTGGTCATTTTGTCAATAAGCAAGTCACAAGTGCCTTAGTTATTGGTCATTTTGTCAATAAGCAAGTGCCTTAGTTATTGGTCATTTTGTCAATAAGCAAGTCACAAGTGCCTTAGTTATTGGTCATTTTGTCAATAAGCAAGTGCCTTAGTCATTGGTCATTTTGTCAATAAGCAAGTGCCTTAGTTATTGGTCATTTTGTCAATAAGCAAGTGCCTTAGTCATTGGTCATTTTGTCAATAAGCAAGTGCCTTAGTTATTGGTCATTTTGTCAATAAGCAAGTGCCTTAGTTATTGGTCATTTTGTCAATAAGCAAGTGCCTTAGTTATTGGTCATTTTGTCAATAAGCAAGTGCCTTAGTTATTGGTCATTTTGTCAATAAGCAAGTGCCTTAGTTATTGGTCATTTTGTCAATAAGCAAGTGCCTTAGTTATAGGTCATTTTGTCAATAAGCAAGTGCCTTAGTCATTGGTCATTTTGTCAATAAGCAAGTGCCTTAGTTATTGGTCATTTTGTCAATAAGCAAGTCACAAGTGCCTTAGTTATTGGTCATTTTGTCAATAAGCAAGTGCCTTAGTTATTGGTCATTTTGTCAATAAGCAAGTGCCTTAGTTATTGGTCATTTTGTCAATAAGCAAGTGCCTTAGTCATTGGTCATTTTGTCAATAAGCAAGTGCCTTAGTTATTGATCATTTTGTCAATAAGCAAGTCACAAGTGCCTTAGTTATTAGTCATTTTGTCAATAAGCAAGTGCCTTAGTCATTGGTCATTTTGTCAATAAGCAAGTGCCTTAGTTATTGGTCATTTTGGCAATAAGCAAGTGCTTTAGTCATTGGTCATTTTTTCAACTGTCAATAAAGTTGCCCCAACACTTTGGTCAATTTGTTGATAAAGTTGACAAAATGCTAGTGCAATTGACAAAATGACTATTATCCATTTCCTATCCTTTTTTCTAGTTGTCCCTGATTGATGTAGATAATCTACACTATATTTAGAATATTGGTTAGTATCCAACCTAAGAGGGCTTTTTAGCCTTTTTATTTTTCAATTTTATTTTATATTTCAAATTCTTGTCACTTTCTTTAATCAAGATTCAATTGAGAAAAAAGTCAAAATCTAGAATATTGATTGCAAGATTAAGATCGTGTCTAACCTCTAGTCAATAAGTTGAATAGGCTTAGGTCTAATACTAGAAAACCCTATTAGAATAAGTGTAGAAAACCTGTGGATGTGCAAGGGGGCCGTAGCCCAGCGGTTTAGCACAGGCTCTGGTATGCCAACGACCCAGGCTCAATTCCAAGTGCAATCACATTAATTTGGGGCTGAATTGGAATCTTAGCTTGGCTCTGCTTGTGCAATTAATGGCCTTGAGAGCCAGCCTCCCAAGGCGCAATGAAGTGTACATGCCTAACAATTCCTCGTATAAAGTTAGGGCCACTATACACTCCTATGTGAGTGTGTGCCTACGTACGTATCTGTACGCTTGTGTGCTTGCTCAGGGGAGTCAGCGGAATGGGCAGTAATGCCTCTCGCCAGTTGTGTGCCTATGTTGCTTAAAATGCGCCAAGGTGCACACAACCCCCTGCCTCTAACAAAAAAAATGTGGATGTGCAACATAGGATCTAAAATTGTAGCTCAAAAATGCAATGCAATATAGAACATATTTTAACTTTTATACTAACTAAATACAAACATAGTACTAATTAGATGATGAGGCATTTAGCCACCCTTAATACAATAGTCATAGTTACTTTTGATATTTATCTAAAAACCATACTAGGCCTATGCTACAACATTACCTGCTTTTGATTCTAGCTATGACAAAAATACTGCAAGGTTCCAAAATTATGACAATAAATGGTTAGATATCTTTTGTCTACTTATTCCAATATACCTAGGGATAGTCAGATAGAGAACATGGCATATACAATTTCTAGGCCTACTTAAAATTCTACTTGGAGTAATTTCTACTTAAAATTCAAATTTGAATAATTTCTATTTAGAAATAAAATGCATAATACTAATACTGTAATAGTATTTTTATGATTATGAATTTAGGAACAATTATATTTTTAGTATATAGGAAAGTATATAACATTAGACAAATAAAACTGACAAAATTTTTCTCATCCCAAGCCATACTAGACAAGTAAAACCAACATTATATCCAACTAATATTGGACAAAAAACAAATATTAATTATCTAGTTACAAATAAAAGAAACATTATTTGTATAATATTGGATTTGGATAAAAAATCACTTTCATTGACAATTGTGTAGATCCCCTTAATATTGGTAGGATATATGTCTACTCTATACCTATATTTTAGACTTGTTTTAATACTATTGATATTGACAGGGTTGTTGATATTGATACTATTGATAGAGTTATGAACAATGAACAAGTTAACCCCTATTACAGTAGGCCTATTAGTAATAGGGTTAGCATTTAGCGAGGCCAATAATATCTATCAAATAGGCTTATTAGTTTTGATTTCATTTAGGTCGTATTGTTAGCAAGAAGTCTGGTTAAATCAGTCAACATAGACAACGTCACAACAGTAAATTCTAAAAAACTTATTTTATTTTAATAGATTAGATACTCGTTTTATTTTCAATTTAAATAGTTATAACTTTAATGCTTATAAAAATGCTTATAAAAATGAAATTATACATACTGTAAACATACTAATGGCACTACAACTATTACTATTAGGAATCCGCTTCATGTTCGCAGCATTTGCCTTCACAAAGCTGTTTCCAAGAAATCGTAAATCTTTTTTAAATCGTACCACAACAAATTGCTATTAAACAAGTTGTAATGGTATATTACACTTGAAACAAAAAATCATGTAGCCATACTCAATGAAACTGTACGCAAGTTTTTGTAAATAATATCTTCAATAATTAATCGCTAAGTAAGCAGTTAGTTTTTAAGGACGTACCGTACCGTCAACAACTTACCAATTCCCAGCTTTTATATTTTCAGCGTGATCAAAGTATTATGGGTTTGGATACCATGGTCAGGAAGGTGCAGCGTGTGCGCCGGAATAACATCCATCAAAATTTTTGTTGTGCGCCGCGTGCGCCGAGAAAAAAAAATTACTTGTGCGCCATGCGCTGAGAAAAATACACTTAAAAAAGCACCATCAAGTATTAAGTATCTAAATTGAATCAATACCAATGGAAGTTCAAGCAGTTCAATCATAGCTTCTATTTGCAAAATATAAGCAAAAAGACGCAACAAAAGCCGCGAAAGGCGCAAATTTGTTAAGTTTGTTAAGTCGATTAATGAAATTTGAAATAGAAACAACATTGGAAATAACGGCTATCGTATCGACTATCGTTTATTTTATTGATTGATTGACATTTAATATACAATATCATTATTATATTGTCACGTACACTGACGTACCTTGTGCGCCATGCGCCGAGCCATGCACCGATGCACCGAGCCATGCGCCGATGCGCCGAGCCCATGCGCGCGGCGCAGTGAAGTGTGCGCCGTGCGCCGGCAAATTGCTGATTTGCGCCGGAAAATTCCGAGGATTCTACCGTCTTCCTGGCTGTGGTTTGGATAGAGTTTGTGCAGTCATTCTGGTCCTATTACCAATCAAACAACTGCTTCTTTTCTTACATGGATTTACAATACAGAAATTATTTGTGTTTGTAATTGTGGCGAGACAAAAACAAAAATAACTTCGATATAACTAGGGCCTATATCAACTATTAGGCCCTAAACTATGTGAACTAGGCCTAGCTACTTAGAAAATATCTGTTGCCACTATAACCACAGCCATATCTATAGCTATAGCAAAACCCTATATGTTAAAGTTATATTTATTAATTATTGCATTTGTTAGCATTTTCATTTAGAGATTCTGAAAATGATTTTATCATAATTAGTGTCCTATTTATAATTGGGTCCATGAGATTTGAGAAATGCCCGCAGACAAATTGCCCGCCAAGATTTGCCCGCCGAGCTTTTCCTGCCGTAATTTTCCCGCAATGCAATCTGCCTGCGAGTGAATTGCCCGCAGAGATTTGCCTGCCAAGATTTCCGCAATGCTTTTTCCTTTAGTGCTGCATTTACTCGTACATGTAATGTAGCCTTGCGAGTAGCAACAGATTTGCCTGCATTGCGTTTTGTCAACACCCAATGCTAAGTAATATCATTTTTTTATAAAAATATTTAGCCAATCAAATTGCTCCTGTAATATACATGTAATTGTATTTCAAATTTCTCTATGCAGATTTTTCTTGTGGGAGAAGTTTTCATTTCTATAGCAGCATATCAGTGAGCCACATATATTCTATGTAGCTAATGTCCTCCTAGACTAGAGCATGCTCGATGCAATTTTTGGCGCCACAGTTGAGATTTTTTGTGGGAAATGAAAAATCTAAAAAACTAAAATTCCTTTTGCAACAACTTTTCTACAATTATGTCTTGTCAATGGAGGAAAGAATAGAATGGAGTGCTAATCTGAGCCAGTTATTTTTATCTCGCTCAATCTTAACTTTTAACATCCTTTTCCCCCATTCCTTCCTATTGGCTAAAAGCATATTTTGATGTGAGCTTATACTATGCTGGGACAGACCTTTTAGAGGGGAACAAAAGTGAAAACAAGACAAAAAATACTTTGTCTATGGCAGTCACGAGCCAATAGGAAAGAATGGAGGGGAAAGGGATGTTAAAAGTTAGCTACATAGCATTAGCTACATAGAATATATGTGGCTCACTGATGTGCCACTATAGAAATGAAAACTTCTCCCATAAGAAAAACTTGCATAGAGAAATTTGAAATACAATTACATGTATACTACAGGAGCAATTTGATTGGCTAAATATTTTTATAAAAAAATGACATTACTTAGCATTGGGTGTTGACAAAACGCAATGCAGGCAAATCTGTCGCTACTTGCAAGGCTACATTACATGTACGAGTAAATGCAGCACTAAAGGAAAAAGCATTGCGGAAATCTCCATGGGCAATTCACTTGTGGGCAGATTGTATTGCAGTCAAATTTCAGCGGGCAAACCCCCTGCAGGCAAATCTCCTGCGAGCAAATCTCGGCAAGAAAAGCTCGGCGGGCAAATCTTGGCAGGCAATTTGTCTGCGGGCATTTCTCGTGCTCCCTTTATAATTATATATGATAAATAGATTTGTTTATTATAGTATATATTGTCTTCTAATATATATTATATGCAGAAAATATGTTTTGGTATTTTGTTTATTTGTTTATGTGACAGGCCTTTTGGCTCTGTCTTTCTAAACTTCTAACTATTAGTGTTTATTAAATATCCTACGAGCTGCCACCAAAGTTGTTACAGGCCTTTCACCTCTTACTTTATCAATTTTAATCCCACCGATTTGCCAACTACAGTTATCCTGATTATACTTGCTTTTACTCCCTAACTATTTCTTAGAATTTCATTTAAATATTTCTGGGTAGCGTTCTTAGTAGCGTTTCTGGTAGCGTTTCTGGTAGCTTATGGCTTGCTTTCTGGTAGCGTTCTAGTAGCTTATGGCCTGAGCGGTCTAGTACTGGTATATGTATTAGTGTATAGTCCTAATCGGGCGTTCACCGAGACTAGAGGGTCACGGCGCCTCTCTTGGTATATCTCCAAGAATTAGTCCCAATTCCCTTCTCTTAGCAAATTTCTTAGAATCGTTTCACAGGTTTTGCAAATAAATAAGTCGCTATTTAGCTCAAAGACTTTGAAATGGTTTAGATTGAACTGCTTATTCTGTTCGCAATTATTTGCTCACGAGTAAAAGACAGTTAGAGTATATTTGTCGCAAAACCGCTCCTATATATAGTGATTTTTCCCACATACGATTAAAACAAAAAAATAATTCTCCAATTTATTTCGCGCATTAAAACAAACTATTATTTGGCGTTCGCGTAGATTCAGTTTCTAAGAAAGATTCGAATATACAGTTATTACATTGAAAGAACATTCGAGTATACTATGATAAAGGCATAGCACTAGTACAACTTTCCTCCTCTATATATCAAATTTTGAACGAAATACTATATTATATGTATACAGTGAAAAATTGATATCGTAGGAAAATGCAGGTGAAAAGGTGCAAAGCAAGGTGCAGAAAACACAATTCAGTGCTAAAACAATTGGTGCATAAAATGGTTGTGATAGAACTATTATGTAGGTAAACCATTAAAGTGAGAACTATTATGGAAGCAAAACGAACTATTATAAAAGTATTATAAAAGGCAAAATTGTTATTAAAGGCAACGCAAAAGTTAGTTCACCTCAATAGTTCAGATAAACATGCAGGGCTCCGGGAGGTCGCGATAGTAGGGCCAGCCGACTTGAGCGAAAAACCATCGGTACTCTTCGTCGAGGACCGTCAGCGCTGGCGGCGGGTTGGCTCTTATAGCTCGCTGGAGGCGATAGGCGACGTCCTGGAGAACAGCGACAGCTTCCTGGTAACTGAATTGATCCCTCAGAAACTTCAGGTGTGTCCAAATTTGCGAGCATTGGGGGTAGCGCTGTCGGCTGTCGGATCGGTGGTATGCTACTTTCAGTGCGTATTGCTCAATGTGGAAGCGTAGCTTTTCCACCTCTGCTCCGCGAGTCTCCACAAGTTCTCGGACGATGCGATGAAAATCTCTCTGCGAATTCGATTGCTGCTGGCTCGGCTGTAGTGCTGATGGCTGGCTAGACTGCTGCGCTGATTGCAGGCTCGGCTGCAGCGCTGACTGCTGCGCTGATTGCAGGCTCGGCTGCGACGCTGGCTGCTGAGCTGGCGGTGTCGCAGCTGTCGATTTCTTCTGCCGTGGTGCCGGGGTCTTTCTCGATGATGGGGCAGCTGGCGGTGACACCAACTGCTGCGTTCGGCTTGATGTCGACGATCCTGGCGTGGCCTTGACAACATAGGAGCGCACGGGCGCAGCTGCCTGTGCTGCCACCAGGGCGGCGCGCTTCTGCTCGGGGCCTTCGACCCTCATTTGGCGGCAAGGCGATGAAGCTGGCGATGATGTTCTTGGCCGTTTGCTGGATACACCAGGCGCCTTTGGACGTGTTGCACATCGAAGCGGTGCCTCATTTTCGTCGGTGTTGGGCGCTGGCTGGGGCTCCATATCGTCTGACAGATTGCCAATTAACTCGTCCAAGATATCAATAGAGTTGTTCATTTTGATTTCTCTGCGAATGGCTCTTAGAATAGAAAGGAAGCTAGCAGTGAGCTATGGGATCTGTGGGGCCTGCGGGGTGCTCGTATTTATAGGCTGGCGGGCCGAAAAACTGGACCTCTTCGAAGCACTCCCCTCGCGCGTGGGGCGGGGCATGCCAGATTTGACAGATTTGACAACTAAATTTTTATGGATTTTCTATTTCTTTTTATAACTTTTTTATTTTTTGATAGATTTTCTTGAGTAAAGTATCAAATTAAAGATCGCATTTTGTAGATTAATATGGTATTTACAGATTCGCTCTATGTACAGCATGTCAAATTTTATAAGCAGATAAGTAATTCTAATACGGAATTTTAACTATTTAACACTGTTTCTTATGGGAAATTGCTTACGTCATGATTTAAGGTGCTAAATATTTCGCGTAGCGCCTTCGGGGCACAAATCCTGTCGCGCCTTCTCTTTCTCTCCTTCGCTGAGTCATCCTAAAGTTATACCTATTCTCTGGCTGAACTCGTTCCTCCTCTAACTCTAATGCTCCTTCTTCTTCTTCTGATGGCTCATCTGAGTCAGTCACTCTCTCTGTATTCTCACTGTTCAATTCTTCATTTCCTTCGTTTTCACTCTGCGAATTCGGATCTGCGAATACTCTCCATTGAATTCTGTTTTCTTCGTCTGAGCTTTCCTCCTCTAAAATTTGAACTTCTGGAATTCTAACTTCTTTTTGTCTATGGCAAATTCTTTTCTTCGGCTTCGGCGGTTCCTTCTTCTTAGTTGACACTGGTGCTGGTTTTAAATTATTATTAATTTCCTCTGGTAAATCAATTTCGGATTTCGGTACTGGAGTCAGATTATTTCTATGTTTCTCTTCGAACAACTTTGCAAATTCTCACAGCTTCTCCTCGAAATCTCATCTTCATTCCATCTCATCTCAACTCAACAACTTCTCGACTCAATATCTCGACTCGACCCTGACCTCTCGAAAGCTTCTCTGCTGAACTCATGCCAGCTACAGCTCTACTGTCACGGGTCCTACAACTCTTAACAAATTCTCAAATCTCGAATCTCCTTCCGCTATCTCAGTTTGGCCTCGTCAGTAGAATCATAGAAATTCTGTATTAATCTGCTCTTTAGGCCTTACTGCCCTTCCTTTCCTGCATGGCCTGACTCTCTGAACCTTTTTTGGCTCTTCTGAAAGCGTCATCGGCCTCTTCTTTCTGCCTTTGGCCAATCCGCAATTGGTCAGTATGCGTAGCTGTCCGCGCGTCATGCCAATCTCTGCAATCCAATCTTTTCGACAATTCTCTTCGCACAATTCTGCACAGTTCTCTCAGCATCAACTTCTCGTCAACTTCTCTGAGTAAAATAATCTTCCTTCAATGTTTTCAGTCCGAAATTGCAGTTCCCTGGCTTTCCTAAATAAGTTTCTTAGTAAAACGGCCCTTTTAAGGTCAAACGGCCCTTTTAAGGGTCACCTTCCTAAAATTTAATTATTTTATTTCTTTTAGACAGCTTATTTAATCAGTTGCCTTGCAATATGCCAACAAAATACCTCTTAATCAAATGTTTTTGGGTTTTTCTGAATTTTTTATTCGTTTTTATATTTATGCATATATATTTGAAACATATTTACAGATTTGCTTTACAGACACTTTTAATTTGCTGATTCGCTTGAGTTCGCTCACTTTCTGATTATGGCGGCTTCTGCTGGGCGTACCGATTGAAGTTGATTCGGCACTGGTGTCCTGCTTGAGGCCTAATGGGTCCTGGCTGGTTGCAGAAGAAGCAGTGACCAGGTGTCGGCTCTGGCCTGATTCCACTGAATCTGTTCAGGCGGCGCGGTCTTGGCACTGACTGCTGCTGCTGCCCTGTCTTTGGTTCTAGGCTAATGTTTGTTAGCACGAAGGTCAAGGTCATTAGACACTCTACTAATGCATCAATTCCCTCTTTTCGGTTCTGCTGCTTCGGCTCAAATTCTTCGATTATTCGTCGCCTAATTTCCTGATACTGACTCTGCTCTTTTCTGTGACTGATTCGGCGTTTCAGTCCCTCTGGGATGTTTAGATTAGCAAAGAGAGCTTCCTTCTGTTTCTCGCCTGTAATCCCTTGGATTCTGCACTGCTGCTCAAACGTGTTCATCCACTGCCTAATGTTCTGACCAGGTGTGAACTTTTCTACTTGCACTTCAGCCTCCTTCGATCCTAACTTGAGATGTTTCCTCAGTTCCTCTGCCAGCATGGCGATGGCATCATTAGCCTGATTCTGATTCATCTTTTCTCTACGAAAAACTTTTCAAATTATTCTTCGGAATTCTTCTGAATCTAGCTTTAAGAGTTCGCGCCGTTTCTCTAATCCTTATCGCTGCCACCAGCTGTGACAGGCCTTTTGGCTCTGTCTTTCTAAACTTCTAACTATTAGTGTTTATTAAATATCCTACGAGCTGCCACCAAAGTTGTTACAGGCCTTTCACCTCTTACTTTATCAATTTTAATCCCACCGATTTGCCAACTACAGTTATCCTGATTATACTTGCTTTTACTCCCTAACTATTTCTTAGAATTTCATTTAAATATTTCTGGGTAGCGTTCTTAGTAGCGTTTCTGGTAGCGTTCTTAGTAGCGTTTCTGGTAGCTTATGGCTTGCTTTCTGGTAGCGTTCTAGTAGCTTATGGCCTGAGCGGTCTAGTACTGGTATATGTATTAGTGTATAGTCCTAATCGGGCGTTCACCGAGACTAGAGGGTCACGGCGCCTCTCTTGGTATATCTCCAAGAATTAGTCCCAATTCCCTTCTCTTAGCAAATTTCTTAGAATCGTTTCACAGGTTTTGCAAATAAATAAGTCGCTATTTAGCTCAAAGACTTTGAAATGGTTTAGATTGAACTGCTTATTCTGTTCGCAATTATTTGCTCACGAGTAAAAGACAGTTAGAGTATATTTGTCGCAAAACCGCTCCTATATATAGTGATTTTTCCCACATACGATTAAAACAAAAAAATAATTCTCCAATTTATTTCGCGCATTAAAACAAACTATTATTTGGCGTTCGCGTAGATTCAGTTTCTAAGAAAGATTCGAATATACAGTTATTACATTGAAAGAACATTCGAGTATACTATGATAAAGGCATAGCACTAGTACATTTAGGCCTACCATGAAATTGTTCAAGCCTACAAGCTATATATCAAGTTATAGCACTTGAAACTCTAAATTAAAAGTTTATAGGCCTACTTTTAGGCCTAATATATAGCCAGTTTGCTTTTTGCTAGTTTGTCTCTGAAATAGCTAAATAAGTGTTTTGTCTACATATGTTATGGCTATTATGGCTAAATAGTTAAACAACTGTTCCTAGTTGCACTTGCACTGATAATTTTATAGTTGGCTTATCTTAATAAAACTTATAAAAGCATAGGCCCTAGTGT
This sequence comes from Macrostomum lignano, assembly GCA_002269645.1. Classification (NCBI taxonomy): domain Eukaryota; kingdom Metazoa; phylum Platyhelminthes; family Macrostomidae; genus Macrostomum; species Macrostomum lignano. The sequence continues at coordinate 49,203 of NIVC01003294.1, forward strand.
TTTTGTCCATTGGATAGTGTTCCAATGGATGGGTTATAGTCTAATAGTTAAAGTGTTGGACTCACAACTTGAAGATTATGGGTTCAATTCCTAATCCAACTGAAAAAATTGTGTCCTTGAGCAAGACACTTAATTCTATATTGTTTCAGCTTACCTAGCTATAAAATAGTTGCTAGCATTAGCTGGGATAATTGAGGCTATGTGGTGCCCCTCCCCTCCCCCTAGTCCTTAGATTGAATAGCCATATGCAGCCTTTAGATATGCTATGCAATAGCTGTTGCTAAGCTGTCAGTTGCAAATCTGCCCATTATGGCAATTTTGTTATCAATTATTATTAACACAAGGGTTGTCCCAGAAATAGCAAGAAAAACCAGTACAGAGGCTGATTATGATATTCAAAATTGATGCAACTTGTGTCATAAGTTTAAAAAAATCCAATGGTTGTTTTGCTTTTTAAATGGGGTAAAAAGGTCAATTGATTTAAAAGTTGTGCCTATAATTTAAACAATGGAAAGGGGATATAGAGTTAAACCAAATCGAGCCTACTGCTAACCATAGACTAAACTTTTGATGTTTAGTCAGAACCATCGATTCAAAAACAAAAGCAAACAAAGAAGCTGAAGAGAAACAAGAGAGCACATAAGCTCTCAAAAAAGCAGAAGCTAATCTGAAGCAGAAGCAGAACAGCTGCAGGCTGAGGGGTGACTTTGTTGAAAAGTCATCAGTTAAGGGCAATGGCGATGCTGCGTGACCAACTTTGCAGACCCCTCGACTTGGTGTAACTCTACCCCTACCCTTTGTTCTATTTATAGACACAACTTTTGAATGAATTGACATTTTACCCCATTTAAAAAGCAAAACAACCGTTGGATTTTTTTCTACTTATGACGCAAGTTGCATCAAATTCAAATGTCATAGTCAGCCTCTGTACCAGTTTTTCCCACTATTTCTGGGACAACCCTCGTATTATTAGTATTGCATTTATTTGTTTACAAAATCGATTAGCAATCATGTATATATTATTAATAGGCATCTCAAATATCTTTGTACCAATGATGTTAATTGATACTCTGATCAAACAAGTAAATATATTATCTGGACTATAAATTAGTCATTTTATTCATTTAGCATATTTTTTATGGCTTGTGTAACAATCAATTAATTAATCTGCTCCCATGTCCAATTTTGTCCTTGTACTTGTAATGTATGCTTGTATTTATCTAAATCTGTGCTAGTTCGTTCTAAAATGAATATGCGCTCCACTCACTACTAAACCTTCAGCTCCATCAGTAGCCAGTCATGGGTGTACGCGGCCTGAAGAAGCACCTGAAGCGGGTGAACGCCCCCCGGCACTGGATGCTGGACAAAATGTCCGGCTGCTTCGCCCCCAAGCCGGCCGCTGGGCCGCACAAAATGCGCGAATGCCTGCCGCTGTGCCTGTTCCTGCGCAACCGGCTGAAGTACGCGCTCACTTACAAGGAGACCACCAAGATTCTGGCGCAGCGCTCTATTAAGGTGAGTCTCGTCTCTCGCTCGCTGTTTTCTTTTGGAAGAGGCAGAGATTGTAGTGATAAAAATAATATATCGAGATGGGATGAGAGGAGATAAATGAGGAGATGGGTGAGATTGGAGGGCGGAAGGCGTGAGATTGGATGATGGAAAGGGTGAGATTGGAAGGCGGAAGGGGTGAGATTGGAGGGCGGAACTGGTGAGGTTGCTGGGCGGAACTGGTGAGGTTGCTGGGCGGAACTGGTGAGGTTGCTGGGCGGAACTGGTGAGGTTGCTGGGCGGAACTGGTGAGGTTGCTGGGCGGAGCTGGTGAGATTAGAGGGTGGAAAGGATGAGATTGGAGGGCGGGAACTGGTGAGATTGGAGGGCGGGAACTGGTGAGATTGGAGCGTGGAAAGGGTGAGATTTGAGGGTGGAAAGGGTAAGCTTGGAGGGTGGAAGGGTGATATTAGAGGACAAAAGGGATTATTTTAGAGAGTGGAACGGGTGAGATTAGAGGGCGGAAGGAATGAGACCGGGTTGTTAATAGATCATATTGGAGGTAAAAAAGTGTAGGCCGAATAAAAGACAGAGATGACAAACATTAAAAAAAATTTGACACATGTCAAGTAAAGCCGCTTTGACACGTGTCAAGAGGTGCATGAATTTGACTTCGGTGTCAGATCAGGTTGGCTATAAAGATGTCCCCCGTCTTGGCGCCCTGCTCAGGTGGACGCCCGCGTCCGCACGGACAAGCGATTCCCGGCCGGCTTCATGGACGTCATCAGCATCGAGCGGACTGGCGAGAACTACCGCCTGATCTACGATGTGAAGGGTCGCTTCGCCTTGCACGCGATCACCCCGGAGGAGGCCAAGTATAAGCTGTGCCGCGTGCGCAGGTGAGCGGGGTGGGAGAGTTCGTTTAGCTTTGTCACACAACCGGCGAGAGGCATTGCTGCCCATTCCGCCGACTCCCCCTGAGCAGGCACACACACAGGAGTGTACAGCGGCCCTAACTTTATTTATCGTTAGGCATGTACACTTCACTGTGCCCTGGGGTTGGCCTCAAGGCCGTTAATTGCACAAGCAGAGCCAAGCTGAGATTCCAGTTTAGCCCCAAATTAATGCAACTGCACTTGGAATCGAGCCCGGGCCGCTGGCATATCAGAGCGCCGCGCTGGACCACTGGGCTATGCCCCCCCCCGATGTGAATTACAAAATTACAAAAAAGTTTTCGTCCATAGGAAGTTTCTCAATTTGTGCTGCACCATCAACTTAACGAAGCTGAAGTTGGCACCAAATTGAGGGCACAGAGAGTGTAGTACTCAAGCTACCAGTAGTAAACTCCAATCGCCAGAATCCCATTCCCTGAAATCCATCAGCTGAATCCTCTCCAACTTCTCTATAAAACATCTCAAATTTAAGTATCATATCTTGCTTTCCCTGTGTGCAGAAATTGACTGCCTCAGACTGAGACTTTTTCTGACTCCTCTCTCCTCTCTGTTCTCATCGCTCCTCTCCCATCTCTACTCTCTTATCTATCAATTCTCATCTCTCCTCTCCCTTTTATCGCTTGTCTCTCCTCCCTACGAAGGGACCTCTCCCCTATTCTCTCCTCCCTCCACTATCATCTCTCATCTCTACTCTCTTATCTCTCGTCTCTCCTCTACCTTGTAGTCACTAAAGCTACTGATATGTATCGATAATAAGTTCACAAAGCTGGCACACATCACCGCAGGGTGGCCACCGCCCATGGCAACGTGCCGCTGCTCAACACGCACGACGCCCGCACCATCCGGTACCCGGACCCGATGGTGAAGGTCAACGACACGATCAGGGTGGACCTGGCCACCGGCAAGATCATCGACTTCGTGAAGTTCGAGCCCGGCAACCTGTGCATGATCACCGGCGGCGCCAACACCGGCCGAGTTGGCGTCATCACCCACAAGGAGCGTCACCCGGACTTTGACATTGTGCACGTGAAGGACTCGCTTGGCCACACCTTCGCCACTAGGGAGAGCAACGTCTTCGTCATTGGCAAGGGCAACCAGCCCTGGGTGTCGCTGCCGCGCGGCAAAGGCGTCAAGCTGAGCATCGCCGAGGAGCGCGACCGCCGCCTGGCTGTCACCCGCAAGTGAGCGAGCGGTCTCTGTCACCAATGGCTAACCTGCGGAGAAGTTTGCTTTGAAATCTGAGATTTTTGGAACTCGTTTCACGCTATTGTCTGGTTAATGCTTTTTGAGGGTAGGAGAACATTAATAAAATAACAAATTGGCTATCGGCCGTTTGGCTGGTTGGTTTGTTTCGAGTGAATCTTTGGCCTGGATTGAAACTGATTTTGTTTGACTGGCTTCTCTTTTCCTTTTTTACAAGACACCAGATATCTTGGTACTACTCTGAGACACCAAATATCTTGGTACTACTCTGAGACACCCTGGAGATATCTTGATACTATTCTGAGACACCCTGGAGATATCTTGGTACTACTCTGAGACACCCTGGAGATATCTTGGTACTACTCTGAGACACCCTGGAGATATCTTGGTACTACATTAAGACACCTTCAGCACTCATGACACCTTGGTACTACTCTGAGACACCAGACACCTTGGTACTACTCTGAGACACCCTGGAGATATCTTGGTACTACTCTGAGACACCCTGGAGATATCTTGGTACTACTCTGAGACACCAGATACCTTGGTACTACTCTGAGACACCAGACACCTTGGTACTACTCTGAGACACCAGATACCTTGGTACTACTCTGAGACACCAGACACCTTGGTACTACTCTGAGACACCAGATACCTTGGTACTACTCTGAGACACCCTGGAGATATCTTGGTACTACTCTGAGACAGCAGACACCTTGGTACTACTCTGAGACACCCTGGAGATATCTTGGTATTACTCTGAGACACCAGACACCTTGGTACTACTCTGAGACACCCTGGAGATATCTTGGTACTACTCTGAGACACCCTGGAGATATCTTGGTACTACTCTGAGACACCCTGAAGATATCTTGGTACTACATTAAGACACCTTCAGCACTCATGACACCTTGGTACTACTCTGAGACACCAGACACCTTGGTACTACTCTGAGACACCCTGGAGATATCTTGGTACTACTCTGAGACACCCTGGAGATATATTGGTACTACTCTGAGACACCAGATACCTTGGTACTACTCTGAGACACCAGACACCTTGGTACTACTCTGAGACACCAGATACCTTGGTACTACTCTGAGACACCAGACACCTTGGTACTACTCTGAGACACCCTGGAGATATCTTAGTATTACTCTGAGACACCAGACACCTTGGTACTACTCTGAGACACCCTGGAGATATCTTGGTACTACTCTGAGACACCAGACACCTTGGTACTACTCTGAGACACCCTGGAGACATCTTGGTACTACTCTGAGACACCAGACATTTTGGTACTACTCTGAGACAGCAGACACCTTGGTACTACTCTGAGACACCAGACACCTTGGTACTACTCTGAGACACCAGACACCTTGGTACTACTCTGAGACACCAGACACGTTGGTAATACTCTGAGACAGCAGACACCTTGGTACTACTCTGAGACACCAGACACCTTGGTACTACTCTGAGACACCAGACACGTTGGTAATACTCTGAGACACCAGACACCTTGGTACTACTCTGAAACACCCTGGAGATATCTTGGTACTACTCTGAGACACCAGATATCTTGGTACTACATTAAGACACCTTCAGCACTCATGACACCTTGGTACTACTCTGAGACACCAGACACCTTGGTACTACTCTGAGACACCCTGGAGATATCTTGGTACTACTCTGAGACACCCTGGAGATATCTTGGTACTACTCTGAGACACCCTGGAGATATCTTGGTACTACTCTGAGACACCAGACACCTTGGTACTACTCTGAGACACCCTGGAGATATCTTGGTATTACTCTGAGACACCAGACACCTTGGTACTACTCTGAGACACCCTGGAGATATCTTGGTACTACTCTGAGACACCAGACACCTTGGTACTACTCTGAGACACCCTGGAGATATCTTGGTACTACTCTGAGACACCAGACACCTTGGTACTACTCTGAGACACCAGACACCTTGGTACTACTCTGAGACACCTCAGCATTCCTGACACCTTGGTGTTACTTCTGTACATGAAACAGACAAAAACCAAGTGCGAACAAATATTTGAGAAATTACTAGTATGCATTTCGTGCAGTCTTGCCGATTTAGTTTAGTTTTTGTATGTGTGCTACTACTTTCAGAAAGAAACTCCTACAAGTACTCGTATGAAGGACACTTTACATTACAAGTAAATTTTACGTTTAGGGATTCCACTCTTACATTATACCTCTAGCTCTATGCTTGAACACGCACGTATGTGTTATCGCTAAGAAGCCTTGCCAAAAATGAATAGCAATACACTAGCGTACTAAAATGTATCCCACGCAGCTAGCTCTTATCTAATGCATGTAACTATACACACCCCAGTTAAGTTCGTATGCGTATAAATTGTAAATTACAGGGCAGTGATTTAACAAGCTTCCTAAATAGCCACTTTTAGCCGGTGCCTCGAGAATTGCACGGAAACTATTCTTGAAAGCAAAGATTTTAAGCGAAGCCTTTTAAACAAATCAATAATCATGGAGCCTCCGTTTCGTTGCTTCCGACTTCACCGGCCCGACCTAGCGGCCGTGGCTGACTGCCTCGATCGAGCCTGTCGAGACGCTTTCGAAGACGCTAGCGTTGAGTTAATTGACAGCTGTCCGGATTTGTCCGAGCCTCCGTTTTGCCTGGCCGGCCGAGGCATCTGCGGCGGCGGAGGAGAGAACAGCGGCCCTGTGCTTCTATAGCTGGCGGGGTGCCGTATCTGCTGCCGACGCCTCAGGTGGAGCAAAGGTTTGGCACTCAACCATGTGGGTTCGATTCCGCCTTAATTAGCTTGTTATTGGATTATTCATGCCCATTGCATGGGGTCACATACCCAATTCAAAGACTGACTGTGAGTCCTGTGACGGCGTAACTGTACGCGTGCAACATGGGGTTGCAGCCTAGCGGTAGCTAGAGCGTCGGACTCACGACTTTAAGGCCGGGGTTCGAATCTCGACCCACTCAAAACAATTTGTGTCCTTGAGCAAGATACTTAAAACTCTGCATTCACCCAGCTGTAAAATTGGTACCAGCATTAGCTGGGTTAATTGACGGTATGTGGCGACCCCCCAGTCCTTGGACTGAACAGCCGTACGCAGCCTTCAGATGCGCCGTGCAATGGCTGCGGCTGAGCTGTCGGTGGCACATCTGCCCATTAGGTCATTCTTGAGTGTGCTTAAGGATCAACAAGGATATGCATTCTGTACATGAAACCGTTTGTTACTTTACTGACTGAGTCTACTGTCTGCATTTACTACTTGTACTTTAAAGTATGGTAACGTTTGGTATGGTATAATGACGTAACTTTATAAGTATGGTGTACGTACAGGTAATTGACGTCTGACTTGACTTGAAAGGATATTGTCGGATCTAAGTCGTCCGGAAAATTCTACTTTCTAGATTTTGCCTATGACCATTCACCACTTGTACTTTTATCCTCCCACCTTTGTTTTGCCCTGATTTGGACACCAATTCCTTTGAGAAAGAGAAATTTCCTTTGAGAAGGACACCATTTCCTTTGAGAAGGACACCACTTCCTTTGAGAAGGACACCAATTCCTTTGAGAATGACACCATTTCCTTTGAGAAGGACACCAATTCCTTTGAGAATGACACCATTTCCTTTGAGAAGGACACCGTTTCCTTTAAGAAGGACATCATTTCCTTTGAGAAGGACACCATTTCCTTTAAGAAGGACACCAATTCCTTTGAGAATGACACCATTTCCTTTGAGAATGACACCGTTTCCTTTAAGAAGGACATCATTTCCTTTGAGAAGGACACCATTTCCTTTAAGAAGGACACCGTTTCCTTTGAGAAGGACACCGTTTTTTTTTAGAAGGACACCATTTCCTTTGAGAAGGACACCGTTTCCTTTGAGAAGGACACCGTTTCCTTTGAAGACAGGATTTCTTTGAGAATGATATTTTCTTTTGACCTTGATAGTTAGCACAGTGAAAATATATACAGTGAAAATCAATTAGTTAACTCTAAATTTTCAGACGCTACGACCTGCGCAACTTGCTGAAAGCGACCGGCCATCTTGACGGTCTCATCATCGGCGCTGGCGCTGCTTCGTCGACCAGATTTGGGCGCAACGCTGAGCTCGTGGCCAACCTGGGCCCGCTAGGCAACGGATGTCGGGTGGCCAGCCTCCGAGCTGATGGTGAAGACGATGGCACTGAAAATCTGGCTAATTGTCGGTTGAGCAGGCCAGATTTTGCCGAGGCCGGTCTTATGGTGGACTCTTTGTGCTCCAGCGGCCAGACTGACGGCCCAGTCCTTCGGCTGCGAGCTTCTCGATGGCGTCCGGAGGCTGCGACACCAGATGAGTCGGCGGCCAAGACAAGAGGCCGCCTGGCGGAGCTGCTGCAACGAGCGCTCGCCAAAGAGTTCTCGGGTGAGTAGAGAATATAAGTGTTTACCTTGGTCTCCTTCTCAAGTGAAATGGTGTCCTTCTCAAAGGAAACGGTGTCCTTCTCAAAAGAATTGGTGTCCTTCTCAAAGGAAATGGTGTCCTCAAAAGAATTGGTGTCCTTCTCAAAGGAAATGGTGTCCTCAAAAGAATTGGTGTCCTTCTCAAAGGAAATGGTGTCCTTAAAAGAATTGGTTTCCTTCTCAAAGGAAATGGTGTCCTCAAAAGAATTGGTGTCCTTCTCAATTAAATGGTGTCCTCAAAAGAATTGGTGTCCTTCTCAAAGGAAATAGTGTCCTCAAAGGAAATGGTGTCCTTCTCAAAGGAAATTGTGTCCTTCTCAAAGGAATTTGTGTCCTTCTCAAAGGAATTTGTGTCCTTTTCAAAGGAATTTGTGTCCTTCTTAGAGAAAATGGTGTCCTCAAAGTAAATGGTGTCCTTCTCAAGATAGTTGGTGTTCTTCTGAAAGTAAAGTAAGTTAACTTTTGAGTAAAGTATTTTTAAGCTGTTGTACGACGTTACGTAGTTACTATTTTATCACATGATGAGAAAATTCAAGGTTGTATATTTGTTTATTTGCATTTTTCATACCGTCTTGTGGCGTCTGAGTTTATGGTAAAAATAATAAAATTACAACTTTTTGACTACATATTGCTTCTATACCAATCATACGTTTCAGTCCAATTGACTGGTTTCCAATTAAAGGAAACCAGTCAATGTCGATTTTTCCCAACTTTGACACTCTCCGATAGCCATGCAGACCGCTATACGAGCGTATAATGCCTTGTCCTCTATCAAGCTATCAACCAAGTCATTCTCGGACTGTTTCAAAAGCTTGCAAAACCTGGCAATCCTCAATATGATCAACGTAATCAAGGTACAGTGCAGTGACATATTTGGCAACGAGCTGGTGGATCAACTCGCCAAATTAGTGCGCACCACTCAAGCTGTCTGCCAAGAAAATCACCTGTAAGCCGCGCGATTCACAATTGCCTGAGCCATCGAAACCATCTTCTCTGGAATTGCTGCTCCGAGTATATCGGAAAATGCGAGCCAGCTTTGCGATGCCTGCTATGAATCGCAAAGTATCCGAATACCGGATCTCCTTAAAAAAACTGACCTTAGAGACATACCTTACTACGAAGTGGTTCCTTCCCTAACCTCTTTTGTGTGGAACTTCAACGAAGCGCGGAGACATCACCTCGGCTAATCTCTATAAGGTTGGACGAGCTGACCAACCCGGACCGGATCCGTGCCTTATGGCACATTCGTCCGGAACTCCGGGCGGATGAAGATTGCTCACGTCACTCTCGAGAGCTCTTCAGCTGCTGGCAAAGGGTTTTCGATCAGCCACCAAAGCCCCAAGCCTAAAGAGGGCCGTAACCCAGTGGTCCAGCGCGGCGCTTTTATGTGCCAGCGACCCAGGCTCGATTCCAAGTGCAGTCACATTAATTTGGAGCTAAATTGGAATCTCAGCTTGGGTCTGTTTGGGCAATTAACGCCATTGAGGGCCAACCCCCAAGGCGCAGTACATGTACATGCCTAAGTGTACAACTGTACATGCCTACCGATAAATAAAGTTAGGGCCGCTGTACACGCCTGTGTGAATGTTGTTGCGTCGAGACAAGAGAGCCCTTAAAAGGGCCGTTTTACTACATAACTAATCGGGATTTTTCTTACTACTCTACTGTAAGTAGGCGTCAACGTAAATTTTACGCAAACAATTAATACTTTTTTGTGATGCCAAATTTATCGATCGTGCAATAATTCATGTTTGGATGCAAAATATAAGCGCGGGGCCGGTTGTCGCCCTAGTGGAGCGTACTTTTTGGCCGAATTCTTACTTGCCTAATTATTCGCGGCTTTTCCGTAAAATCGATAAATTGTGGTATCGATTGTGGGATCGAGACACCACAAGTATGCCTGTGCGCATGACGGCGTACGTATCCGCGCGCTTGTGTTCTCACGCTTCAAAAAGAAGCATAGCTACTTAAAGAAGCACATCTCAAATATTACAACTAATCTCTGACAATTCGTGAAGATAAAAATAAATACTTAATAAACATTCAGAAAGCTGAGCTGTCATTTTGACAGAAACTGCATTAAATTCTAAAATCGATGTGATAAAATGTTCATGTAATAAAAGCAGAACTGTCCAATCTCAACCTCTATATTTGATGCAAATTGGCGCAGCTAGTCCGCTTTAAGTTTTCCCAAAACGGCATTCGCTTCCGTCGATCCTGGTTACTACGCCCTCGAGCATGAGACACCGCGAGGAAGAGCTTGCAAGCAAACTCGTAGGTAGCGTGGGTCCACTGATATCATGTACGAGCACTAGCAACATGCACACTGTTCGCTTCCCTTTGTCTTTGCCCCGTCTATAGCTGGTTCCCCCTAATTAAGCTTTCGTGTATGTAGCAATTGTCATCACGTGACCTTAATCATCTATCTGCCACTTTGCTCATTCCATCATTAATAAATTGTTGGTAATATTAAATTGATCTGACGATTTTGCCAAATTACACGGCCTGATAGGTATACAATCGTATTATGAGTTGCCGATGTGGCTCAAAGTTGGACGAGGCCTCTCTCTCGCTAATTACTATTGAATTATTTACACTCAGCAACAGCTGTTAAAGTTTCCACCCAAGTGATCTCAGGGTAATGCGATTTGCGTCACAAGGCCCTGTGTGCTTAGGCTGTACTGGTGAGGAGAGCTATTGATAGAATGGAGAGTTATGGCCTAATTGAGTTGGAATAAAGCTACCACGCGCAGTTCCAGTCCCAATAATGAACATCTGCCTTCGGATGGCAACTTTAACACGTTGCTGAGTGTATCCGCATATTGTTAATCCGAAGGGCTTAACTTTGAGCGTCGAAATGATAATTAGATCCTAAATGTACGAGTACGAGCGTAATCTTTGCTACGTAAGATCGCAGTATTAGCAGTATCCGAAAGAGTCCATGCAGTAGTTGCCTGGTGACTGATTGAAAGCAAAAAACGAAGAACAAAATTTCTGGCTCATTGTGAAGAAGCTGGTTTATTTTTACGTGTAAAATAAGAATCAAACAACTAAAAGACTAAAAAAGATTTATACTTTAACTATAGTGTAAGAATAGGTTAAAAGAAATCTTTTAAAGCGTTATACCGGAGACAATTCTGGTTAAAATTATATTGTTACGAGCTCGTTATTAAAATAAAACCAACTGTGAATATGATAAACGATAGCATAATGTATACCAGCGTATGTACATTTTAATAAGTAGCATCTTGACAAA
>NIVC01003294.1:61106-106110 GCA_002269645.1 Macrostomum lignano
CAAAAATGAATAGCAATACACTAGCGTACTAAAATGTATCCCACGCAGCTAGCTCTTATCTAATGCATGTAACTATACACACCCCAGTTAAGTTCGTATGCGTATAAATTGTAAATTACAGGGCAGTGATTTAACAAGCTTCCTAAATAGCCACTTTTAGCCGGTGCCTCGAGAATTGCACGGAAACTATTCTTGAAAGCAAAGATTTTAAGCGAAGCCTTTTAAACAAATCAATAATCATGGAGCCTCCGTTTCGTTGCTTCCGACTTCACCGGCCCGACCTAGCGGCCGTGGCTGACTGCCTCGATCGAGCCTGTCGAGACGCTTTCGAAGACGCTAGCGTTGAGTTAATTGACAGCTGTCCGGATTTGTCCGAGCCTCCGTTTTGCCTGGCCGGCCGAGGCATCTGCGGCGGCGGAGGAGAGAACAGCGGCCCTGTGCTTCTATAGCTGGCGGGGTGCCGTATCTGCTGCCGACGCCTCAGGTGGAGCAAAGGTTTGGCACTCAACCATGTGGGTTCGATTCCGCCTTAATTAGCTTGTTATTGGATTATTCATGCCCATTGCATGGGGTCACATACCCAATTCAAAGACTGACTGTGAGTCCTGTGACGGCGTAACTGTACGCGTGCAACATGGGGTTGCAGCCTAGCGGTTAGCTAGAGCGTCGGACTCACACTTTAAGGCCGGGGTTCGAATCTCGACCCACTCAAAACAATTTGTGTCCTTGAGCAAGATACTTAAAACTCTGCATTCACCCAGCTGTAAAATTGGTACCAGCATTAGCTGGGTTAATTGACGGTATGTGGCGACCCCCCAGTCCTTGGACTGAACAGCCGTACGCAGCCTTCAGATGCGCCGTGCAATGGCTGCGGCTGAGCTGTCGGTGGCACATCTGCCCATTAGGTCATTCTTGAGTGTGCTTAAGGATCAACAAGGATATGCATTCTGTACATGAAACCGTTTGTTACTTTACTGACTGAGTCTACTGTCTGCATTTACTACTTGTACTTTAAAGTATGGTAACGTTTGGTATGGTATAATGACGTAACTTTATAAGTATGGTGTACGTACAGGTAATTGACGTCTGACTTGACTTGAAAGGATATTGTCGGATCTAAGTCGTCCGGAAAATTCTACTTTCTAGATTTTGCCTATGACCATTCACCACTTGTACTTTTATCCTCCCACCTTTGTTTTGCCCTGATTTGGACACCAATTCCTTTGAGAAAGAGAAATTTCCTTTGAGAAGGACACCATTTCCTTTGAGAAGGACACCACTTCCTTTGAGAAGGACACCAATTCCTTTGAGAATGACACCATTTCCTTTGAGAAGGACACCAATTCCTTTGAGAATGACACCATTTCCTTTGAGAAGGACACCGTTTCCTTTAAGAAGGACATCATTTCCTTTGAGAAGGACACCATTTCCTTTAAGAAGGACACCAATTCCTTTGAGAATGACACCATTTCCTTTGAGAATGACACCGTTTCCTTTAAGAAGGACATCATTTCCTTTGAGAAGGACACCATTTCCTTTAAGAAGGACACCGTTTCCTTTGAGAAGGACACCGTTTTTTTTAGAAGGACACCATTTCCTTTGAGAAGGACACCGTTTCCTTTGAGAAGGACACCGTTTCCTTTGAAGACAGGATTTCTTTGAGAATGATATTTTCTTTTGACCTTGATAGTTAGCACAGTGAAAATATATACAGTGAAAATCAATTAGTTAACTCTAAATTTTCAGACGCTACGACCTGCGCAACTTGCTGAAAGCGACCGGCCATCTTGACGGTCTCATCATCGGCGCTGGCGCTGCTTCGTCGACCAGATTTGGGCGCAACGCTGAGCTCGTGGCCAACCTGGGCCCGCTAGGCAACGGATGTCGGGTGGCCAGCCTCCGAGCTGATGGTGAAGACGATGGCACTGAAAATCTGGCTAATTGTCGGTTGAGCAGGCCAGATTTTGCCGAGGCCGGTCTTATGGTGGACTCTTTGTGCTCCAGCGGCCAGACTGACGGCCCAGTCCTTCGGCTGCGAGCTTCTCGATGGCGTCCGGAGGCTGCGACACCAGATGAGTCGGCGGCCAAGACAAGAGGCCGCCTGGCGGAGCTGCTGCAACGAGCGCTCGCCAAAGAGTTCTCGGGGTGAGTAGAGAATATAAGTGTTTACCTTGGTCTCCTTCTCAAGTGAAATGGTGTCCTTCTCAAAGGAAACGGTGTCCTTCTCAAAAGAATTGGTGTCCTTCTCAAAGGAAATGGTGTCCTCAAAAGAATTGGTGTCCTTCTCAAAGGAAATGGTGTCCTCAAAAGAATTGGTGTCCTTCTCAAAGGAAATGGTGTCCTTAAAAGAATTGGTTTCCTTCTCAAAGGAAATGGTGTCCTCAAAAGAATTGGTGTCCTTCTCAATTAAATGGTGTCCTCAAAAGAATTGGTGTCCTTCTCAAAGGAAATAGTGTCCTCAAAGGAAATGGTGTCCTTCTCAAAGGAAATTGTGTCCTTCTCAAAGGAATTTGTGTCCTTCTCAAAGGAATTTGTGTCCTTTTCAAAGGAATTTGTGTCCTTCTTAGAGAAAATGGTGTCCTCAAAGTAAATGGTGTCCTTCTCAAGATAGTTGGTGTTCTTCTGAAAGTAAAGTAAGTTAACTTTTGAGTAAAGTATTTTTAAGCTGTTGTACGACGTTACGTAGTTACTATTTTATCACATGATGAGAAAATTCAAGGTTGTATATTTGTTTATTTGCATTTTTCATACCGTCTTGTGGCGTCTGATTTTATGGTAAAAATAATAAAATTACAACTTTTTGACTACATATTGCTTCTATACCAATCATACGTTTCAGTCCAATTGACTGGTTTCCAATTAAAGGAAACCAGTCAATGTCGATTTTTCCCAACTTTGACACTCTCCGATAGCCATGCAGACCGCTATACGAGCGTATAATGCCTTGTCCTCTATCAAGCTATCAACCAAGTCATTCTCGGACTGTTTCAAAAGCTTGCAAAACCTGGCAATCCTCAATATGATCAACGTAATCAAGGTACAGTGCAGTGACATATTTGGCAACGAGCTGGTGGATCAACTCGCCAAATTAGTGCGCACCACTCAAGCTGTCTGCCAAGAAAATCACCTGTAAGCCGCGCGATTCACAATTGCCTGAGCCATCGAAACCATCTTCTCTGGAATTGCTGCTCCGAGTATATCGGAAAATGCGAGCCAGCTTTGCGATGCCTGCTATGAATCGCAAAGTATCCGAATACCGGATCTCCTTAAAAAAACTGACCTTAGAGACATACCTTACTACGAAGTGGTTCCTTCCCTAACCTCTTTTGTGTGGAACTTCAACGAAGCGCGGAGACATCACCTCGGCTAATCTCTATAAGGTTGGACGAGCTGACCAACCCGGACCGGATCCGTGCCTTATGGCACATTCGTCCGGAACTCCGGGCGGATGAAGATTGCTCACGTCACTCTCGAGAGCTCTTCAGCTGCTGGCAAAGGGTTTTCGATCAGCCACCAAAGCCCCAAGCCTAAAGAGGGCCGTAACCCAGTGGTCCAGCGCGGCGCTTTTATGTGCCAGCGACCCAGGCTCGATTCCAAGTGCAGTCACATTAATTTGGAGCTAAATTGGAATCTCAGCTTGGGTCTGTTTGGGCAATTAACGCCATTGAGGGCCAACCCCCAAGGCGCAGTACATGTACATGCCTAAGTGTACAACTGTACATGCCTACCGATAAATAAAGTTAGGGCCGCTGTACACGCCTGTGTGAATGTTGTTGCGTCGAGACAAGAGAGCCCTTAAAAGGGCCGTTTTACTACATAACTAATCGGGATTTTTCTTACTACTCTACTGTAAGTAGGCGTCAACGTAAATTTTACGCAAACAATTAATACTTTTTTGTGATGCCAAATTTATCGATCGTGCAATAATTCATGTTTGGATGCAAAATATAAGCGCGGGGCCGGTTGTCGCCCTAGTGGAGCGTACTTTTTGGCCGAATTCTTACTTGCCTAATTATTCGCGGCTTTTCCGTAAAATCGATAAATTGTGGTATCGATTGTGGGATCGAGACACCACAAGTATGCCTGTGCGCATGACGGCGTACGTATCCGCGCGCTTGTGTTCTCACGCTTCAAAAAGAAGCATAGCTACTTAAAGAAGCACATCTCAAATATTACAACTAATCTCTGACAATTCGTGAAGATAAAAATAAATACTTAATAAACATTCAGAAAGCTGAGCTGTCATTTTGACAGAAACTGCATTAAATTCTAAAATCGATGTGATAAAATGTTCATGTAATAAAAGCAGAACTGTCCAATCTCAACCTCTATATTTGATGCAAATTGGCGCAGCTAGTCCGCTTTAAGTTTTCCCAAAACGGCATTCGCTTCCGTCGATCCTGGTTACTACGCCCTCGAGCATGAGACACCGCGAGGAAGAGCTTGCAAGCAAACTCGTAGGTAGCGTGGGTCCACTGATATCATGTACGAGCACTAGCAACATGCACACTGTTCGCTTCCCTTTGTCTTTGCCCCGTCTATAGCTGGTTCCCCCTAATTAAGCTTTCGTGTATGTAGCAATTGTCATCACGTGACCTTAATCATCTATCTGCCACTTTGCTCATTCCATCATTAATAAATTGTTGGTAATATTAAATTGATCTGACGATTTTGCCAAATTACACGGCCTGATAGGTATACAATCGTATTATGAGTTGCCGATGTGGCTCAAAGTTGGACGAGGCCTCTCTCTCGCTAATTACTATTGAATTATTTACACTCAGCAACAGCTGTTAAAGTTTCCACCCAAGTGATCTCAGGGTAATGCGATTTGCGTCACAAGGCCCTGTGTGCTTAGGCTGTACTGGTGAGGAGAGCTATTGATAGAATGGAGAGTTATGGCCTAATTGAGTTGGAATAAAGCTACCACGCGCAGTTCCAGTCCCAATAATGAACATCTGCCTTCGGGATGGCAACTTTAACACGTTGCTGAGTGTATCCGCATATTGTTAATCCGAAGGGCTTAACTTTGAGCGTCGAAATGATAATTAGATCCTAAATGTACGAGTACGAGCGTAATCTTTGCTACGTAAGATCGCAGTATTAGCAGTATCCGAAAGAGTCCATGCAGTAGTTGCCTGGTGACTGATTGAAAGCAAAAAACGAAGAACAAAATTTCTGGCTCATTGTGAAGAAGCTGGTTTATTTTTACGTGTAAAATAAGAATCAAACAACTAAAAGACTAAAAAAGATTTATACTTTAACTATAGTGTAAGAATAGGTTAAAAGAAATCTTTTAAAGCGTTATACCGGAGACAATTCTGGTTAAAATTATATTGTTACGAGCTCGTTATTAAAATAAAACCAACTGTGAATATGATAAACGATAGCATAATGTATACCAGCGTATGTACATTTTAATAAGTAGCATCTTGACAAACGAAAAGCTCTGAAATAATGCTACCCTTTTAATTTCGAATTCGTCAAAAGTGAGTTCGAATTAGACTTCGAAGTGAGTGAAATTCGATTATCAGAGTATATATTGCCGCGCCATCAACGTGTAGAGCTATTATAAATGAAAAAGGATAAGGAGGATTGCAAAAGGAGCAGAAAAGAGGGCCGTCAGGAAGACATGAGTAAGACATGAGGAAGACATGAGCACAGTTCACTTGTGACAGCTCAGTTGTTTGTCATAGCTATATAGGGAAACTATTTTTTGCACTCCAGATGTCAAATTCTGAGCGTCTGCCGTGTGTGATGATGAATTTCACTCACTGAGCATGGCGACACGCGTACACCTGTATCTCAACGGACGAATTTCACTTACTTCGTTAAAACAGAAGTATAGCTAACTTTTTCTTACTCTAGCCTATAGACACTAGACGTGATGCTCCAGCTTTTCGAACCCTGGTAGCGCTCGAGAATCAAATTGAGAATGCCTATCGATTTTTTTGAACTCACTTTTGACGGTCAATCGAGTTGAAAAGGTATTCAAATAATTCTTACGCTTCATTACTTAAATTCATTGTTTACTTATATTAAAAGCATAAAATGGGCTTTTCACTTGTCAGTTTTGTCTTGCCATTTTGCAGAGACTAAATGTACTCGAACATTTGTTGGTGGACAGGGCTTCAGGGCTTCCTCCCGGTTTCCAAGATGGTTGGTATCCGTGGCGCCAGATGGCCGATCCCCGAAGACGCAATGGCGATGCCAGTCAGAGGCAGCACGGCTGTCGTCCCAATGCCAATGGCAGCCAACAGACCCCCCACTTTGGAGACCAGTGAGCTCAGGAGACATTTCCATCGCTGGCGGTACTCATCTTCAGGCATTCCCGTCGTAGCTTTGCGGAATAGCAGAACAGAAGCTTCCACGACGCTGAAGCCAATGATAAAAACGAAACCCAAACCTTCACACCAGAATGTTTTGCCATCAGGAACGGCTGGGGTAATGTCTGCAAAGAACTGAATAACTCGGTTGACTAACTTTGCGAACTTTCCGACGCCCTTAAAAGCGGATGTCGCCGTCAGCGCCCAGTCGCTGAGCTGAAGACTCGTGAATCGACCGTAGATCAGAAAGTTCACAAAGTGCTCGCAGTTATTAAACAGCAGCTTGTAGTTCCTTGCGCCTTGACAGTCCTTGAACTTCGCATCAATCTTTTCCCAGTCGAGCTCGGTGTTGTGCACCACCTTCTTCAGCTGACCCGGTCCAGTCACTCGAAGAAATCCGTTGAACTCGTTGATTCCCATCTCCACATTCTCAGCTGGAGCTTCGTAAGTCACGCCTACACCTGTGCACGACTCTGCATCCCACTCGACAAGAATGAAGTGCACTCTGGTCACTTTGCCTTGCACCTTACGATATAGCACAATGTGATCGAACTGCTTCAGGCTGGAAGGCGCCACTGCATCCTCAAGAAATATGGACTCCCCAGGTCGTGAGCTAAGTGTGCCAAACTTGTCCAGCTTAGTCACAGCTTTCTTGATACTCTTCAGTTTTGTTCCAAAGAGCTTTCGAATGTCGCTGAGTCCCTCGTTTCGTCTTTTGCACTTCAGCCAGTGGCAGAAGTCGTGGCTGGTGACTTTGCTGCCACACTTCTTTTCCTTCCCTGTCCAACCGCGCATGTCATCGTCCGCGCTCAAGAAAGTGCAGTCCGTGAGCTGATCAATTACTTCGCTGTCGGGTATGACTGACTCAGAGGGACTGAAACCATCGTAGTTTACTCTCTGAACTGTCTCCTGCTGACTGATGACCAAGACTTCCTTCCTGACGGTCTTGAACTGGTGGTTGTTCTCGTACAAGCGAACCTTTACTATGTCGTTGGAATCTTCAAACGTACTGCACTCTCGCATGATCGCATCGTGTGTATAAAAGTTTGGACTCTTGAGAAACTTGATGTGACCTCTACCAAAGTTCACCAAGTCCTTTGCACGCTCGATGTCGATGCGGCATTGCTCTCGGTTGCTTCCGTGCTCAATGCTGCACCACCTGGCGAAGTCACGATCACTGTTCCACAGAAAGTCGTGCTCTCGCTCACCAAGTCTTGACAATGCTCTTTCGACGACCTTGTCGGGCGAGTACTTTCTGCTTGCTTCGACATTGTAATCGATGAGGTGTACATGCTGCTTACTTTGTTCATCAATATCAATTTCCATACAATGAGTTTTTAATTGAAATTGCTGGGTTGAGACAGAAGGACTTAACACGAATGACATCAATTTGCAGACAAGTTTTGTACCGGTAACATTTTCTATAGCCGCCCCTTCTTGAAAACTCTTAGCCTTCTCTGCACCGCTTTCAATACTCGCTTGATCTGTGAAAACGGTTGGCATCGGAGACTCTGCCAAATCTTTAAAACCTGCGTTTGGTCTTCGATTTGGGTTCTCTACAAGTCGAGCAGTTTTTGCCTCTTTAGCGCTGTCACTTTCAGAAAAAGTTTCTATAACTATTGTATGTTTGAAGAAACCATACTTATTCCAAAAGCTTATCACGCGGCCTTTCTTTATTTGCTTAATGTCTGTAACCCTTGTGGCTTTGTAGCTGGGCTTCTCACGACCTCCGCCGTACAGCTCACAATCCTGGTGAACTTCGTTGTGAACGCACAGTGAAATGCGCTTTTCTTGTTTTAGAATACGGCATTTTAGCTCCATCAGTTCGCCGCTGTCGGTGGAATCTGGCCCTGGGCAGTACTGCACGGTGCGGACTCGAGTGCCCGACTCAACTGCTCTCACATCCCCACATAACCAAAAACCTCGCCTCCACATCGGGGCGATACCGCCCGGCGATTCGTCTAAACATCGCCGAGCGATCGCCCTCATCTCGCCGAAATATCGCGGCTGTCCGCAGGGGCGATATCGTCCCGTATCGCCCGGCGATATCGTTTGGCGAGCAATTGGCGATGAATTGACGATACAGTTATAATTCTTGTTTAAATGATAGCATTAAAAATGATTGAAAGAATCAACAGACACAGCTCAATACTGCAAATTTATTATTCCATCAGATAGCCTATAGCTTTCCTTTAAGTCGCTGGAGACGAAAACTCCACAAGTTCTTATAAATGCCTCCCGATTTTTGAATATATATTTTACTTCAAATGATGCTACTTACAGCAGCATGTATGGTGAAAATTCAGCTATAAATATGCAGCAGGCAGGGAGAGAAAAATATAATATAGGAGAAAAATAGCAATAGTTAGACTTGAGCACTAAAGACTTTCATTTGACAAATATTGAAGACAAATGCTGGGCTGGTTGGCAATAAGAAAAAACATACATTTGACAAGTATGATGCATTCTTGTCATGATGCATTCTTGTCAGAATCCTCGAATCTTTAAATGACTTAAATTCGTAACTTAATAAATTTTTGCCCTTTACAAAACCTAAGCCAAGTCAAAATGACACCCATAACAATAAAATTTCTTGATAATACCAGGCTGGTATGAACCCGTCTCAATTTGGTCATGCTAATAGAATGACGGTCATGTCATTACATGACTTGAAGTCTAAGGTGAAAAACCCAGATGACTAAAAAAAACAAAATATTAAATATTTCCGACTTCTTTAACAAGCAATTCGACAGTAAATATCAGTTACTTCACAATGGAAAAATTAAATGTAACAAAGTAAAATTCCAGTTACTTTGACTTATCATGCTTGTGCAGAATATCACCCACATCAGAAGTATGCAGTTCAGTTAGTCACCAAATAAGTAATTCAAAGGAACAGGAAGTCTAGAACTTTAAATTATTTACCACACTTTGACAGGATGGTACAGGAATGGGCCTCCCAGTCAGTCTCTGGAATTGAACCTTTGCTTCTGAGGACCTTCAGTCATTCATTGCTCACTCAAGGCCATTGGCATGTTGGTAGGCTGATAATTCATGCTTCGGGAGCATACTTGACAGACTGGCCCCCAAAATTGAGATTGTAGAACAGCTGAAAGAAAGGATATAATTGCTTGCATAAATAAAGATGTGAACAAATTTTATTAATCTAGTAAAACTAGCATTTTTGGTCCAAATGATAAAATAACTAGGATAGTTTCATTTTATATCAGTTCATAAATTTGTAGCTATAGTCTAAATAGAGGTCTTTTGGTATGGAGAGTTCAAATAATGCATCCATTTTTACTACAAAAAATAACTAGGATAATCCTAATATCAATGCTAAGTACCATAGCTATAACCTGTATAGGGAACAGGGTGTTAGGCTAGGTAGAAGTATAATATAATATAGTATTAATATAGTATTAGGCCTAGCCTAATCTTTAAAAGAAGCCCACTTTTCTATTTAAGATAAATAGCTACTATAAAATATATTAAAAATTGAGATCTAGTCAATTTGAAATGACTAGGCCTAGCCCTAGGGTAGCTAACCTAAACACCAAACCATGGCATAAGAAAATGGCTAAGTCAAAAAATATAGATATGGAAAAATGACAATAAACTATAGCCACATATAGTATAGACTACTAGACCTATATTGTAATTGATCTTTAATAGAGACTCACTGTTCTATCTAATTTCAAGATCAATGGCCATTATATTCTATAAAATAAGTTTCTAATTAGCATTTAACAATAAGTCAAAGTCTAAAATAAGTTAACCTTAATACTTGGACCATGGGGAATATGGCCTATGGGTTATGGTTGGAAAGGCCTATTGTTCTATTCAAGAAGATCAATATCACCATTAATAGCTAGGTATAAAAATTTCCACTTGTCAAAAATCCTCCAAAATCCTAAATTTTACATTAGTAGTAGTATTGACATTTGACAAAAGCAGTTTAAGATTTGGACATCAGCAAGTATTTTATACATCTGATCCTTAAGAAGTCCACAAAAGCTATCTTCTACTTGTAGAATATAGGCTGGAGCTAGTTTAGCTATTTAGAATTTTCCAAAACCTAATCAATGCTAGATCAGGTTGAAATTGAAATGAACAATGAAGGAAATTTAAGTTAGGCCCTAATCAACTACATTGGCAGTTGGCACTGATCTAAGTTCAGTAATAGTTATAATTTCTCTAAAAGAGCCAAAATGCATTTGAATTCTAGAAATGTAATTAAAAGTATGCGTCTACCAACATTTCGAGGTGCAAAATTGGCATCTGGATGTGCAAAACAAAAGAAATCTAAAAATGAAGTGCTAAAAACACAGTTTGACAAAATAAAACTCTGAGCACTGGACTACTGTTACTATCTACCACTATTTACCACAGTTTTTTGTTTCACAAATAATCTTGAGCGTAAGACATGTATAACATATGTAAAAAGGGAACATGCGATCTGATGATCTGTCTTAATTCGATCAAGACCTCTGACTAGTTGTGCAGCGTCATTTTTAAAAGAGCATACATTTAACGCGTATTTTATCAAATTAATAAATGAATTTTGCAGTCAGAAACACAAAGCAGGACAAGACGACAAAAGAACATATTTTTTATTTTCATATATCAAAACTGCAAATTTAACTTGATATACATCTTATTGGCATCAAAGTTTCAAGATGAACTTAAAAACAGCGCCAGCCAACCGCTAAAATATCGCGCCGCGATGCACGAACTTGTTTATAAGTACGGTACGATAGACCAAGAAGATAATGCTAAAACAGAAGAGCATCACTCGCTTGCAACTCACCATTCACGAAGTGACCTTAAATTGCGAATTTATAAGTCGAGTGGGCTAAAATACATGTGAATTAAGCATGGATCGCATTCCCAACGTTGTTCTATCGCTCGGCGATGGTGCAATTATCGCCAAGGCATCGAAACTCAAGGTTTTGGCGATTTCGCAAGAATGCGCGCAAGATGGGCCAATATAGGTTTGAACTTCGTTTTAGTGTCTTTTAGACATATATATAGGACTTTAGAGGCAATTTCCTATCGTATTGATTTATCGCCGATCAATATCGCTTAGATATTGCTTAGATATCGCCAGGCGAGATATCGCCTAATATTGCCACGCGATGGGGACGCAAGCCTTTGGCGAGATTCTTGGTTACGTGGGTCAGTGACCACTCGGTACACGCCGTTCAAGTGAATGATATCACCTGGCTTTAAGAGGCTAGGATTTTGTTTCCGAGGCAACACTTTGGGTTCACACTTTTTCTCTGGACCTTGCAGAGCAGCTCGTTTCCACTCATCGCCTTGGTGCTCAGTACTCAGCAGTAGCGAGCAAAACGATAAACTCGACTGCTCGGACACCGGATAAAGAACCCGGTCCAAAAATTGAGTTCGATCACTGAGGTTGATCTCCTTCTGATCCGGAACTGAAGTCACCCGACTGACGGGCTCTGTGAGCACGTGCTCACACTCGTGAACATATGGAATCCAGGCTGCTTTTCGGGTTACAATTGTAACCAGATACGAATCATCAAGGACCTGTTCCACATCTGTGATCTCTGCATGAACTTTACCGAATGGACATTTGATTTCGATGTGATCACCTTCTTTGACAGTGTGGGTTGGGTGCTCATTCGACAGGTAGATTGGAGCCCGACAGCTCGGACGGTGAGTCGTTGATTCGACCTTGCACCACAAGGCAAACATTTTCGCATTGTTGGAGATTCCGTTGTGCTCTTCTTCATTGAGTCTGCTTCGAGCTCTCTGCAGCACTGTCTGAGACGGGTAGCAGCTAACGGGCGGAAACACTTGAAGCCAGCACTTTTCTGTGTTTAGTCTCAGGCTGAATTTCTGTCTGATTATCCTGTTCGGTGTGATTAAGTTCGATCGACCATAGTGAATGACGTCGATTATGATAAAGTCGGTTGGTGTGTTAGATTGAGTCCTGACGCCCTCAACCACAACGAAGTGCACCTGCTTGTAATAGCTGAGCTCGACCACGTCTCCTGGCTTCAGCTTGTCCATGTTCTCCTGAGTGAGTCGGACCTTTCCTTCATCCTTGTGCTGGTTGTAGAGCTCCTGATCGCTTTCGGTTACCACGTGATATTCGTCGAGCATCGTGTTCAGCTCATCTTCAGCTTCATCGACTCCGCTCTGCTGGAGTTGCTCTGGTTGTGATTGACGGGTCTGCCTCTGCAGGCTACTTGCCATCTTTCTGATTTCTTTTTCTACAAGTTCAATACAAATGAATTTCTAGTATGCGGGAGAGTACCTTTTAATCAAAAGAAAATCTTTAAAAGCCGTGATGGAAGTACTTACGAATTTTTTAGTTAAAGTTCGATACAGCAGACGAGTAAGTTTTTTAAGGTTTTTAATACTCGTAGATTAGAATCTTACCTGCTTTGATGAACGTCCCTTTTTTGGGATCTATAGAATTCGAGAGCTAGAATTCGAAAAAAATCTTTTCTTTACACTTGACTTTGATACCTAATTTTTCGTTTTTTGCCATAATTATACACCCGAACAGTTTTGTGTTTTTTATAAGGTACTAAGAAAGACATCTATGTACAACTTCTGCATGACATTCGTTGTGGAATCTGTGTTCAAGTTAGAGAGCGTCGATAACAACTATAAACTTATGAAGAGGAGCTGTATAATATGTTTTGTGTGCCTTCACCTTACTGCCCCTTGCTCCAGACTGTTGTCATAGAGACAAGCGTTAGCAGTTCTACCCCTGAGTGTACAATCAGATAAAAGGAGCGAGTGAAGAGAGTCGAGGGTAAGAAAGACTATTTTGGCTGTCTGTTTTTTCTGCAGCTCTTGCAGGCTACACACAGATTATTGCATTTTTCCAGCAGTTGAATCACAACAGACTATACGGGAATGTCGCAGCATTCCTCGAAGGTGGCTGTCAAAAGTGCAGCAGACGTTGGTGTTGGCGGCGAATTCACCGAACTGGAACGAGAAAAGACTGTCATGCTTGAGGAGCTTGTCACCCTGCGTTGCGACGATATCGCCAAAGTGGTGAGCGTCGCCTGAGTGTAAATGAAAGTTAGTGGAACTCAGCAAATATAGGGGCGGTCAGAGCTACGGCAAGGAGGCGCCTCGGTCCATCAGTTATTAATCCACTATGCGAAGAATGAGTTGTCTTTTTCCCCATATCAAAACTGGCCTGAGAAGCCATTATCCAGGCGGACAGAGTGTATCTCAGCAGTAACACATATGACTCGCGTCAAAGGACCTGGCTTCGATTCCGTCTGTGGCCACATTAATTTAGGGCCCGTGTACAAAGGCAAAAATCAATTCCCCTGTATTTTGTGTTCAAGCACCCTAAATGCCCTGAAGAAGGCTTGCACGAGTGTCCCACCAGCTAACTGACGAGTTCCACTGGTGATTCTGAGCTGCCATAAATTTTTAGGAAGTAGACCGTCCCTAGCGCTTGGAACTGCCTACTCGCCATACCGGTACGACCCTCACCCCTGTATGAAGCTGGTAAATAGACTGTATAAAGGCCTTGTCCCAGAAAGGCCCATCTGGATTACATTAGCCCCAGAAGTTGGTGCCATGCTAGTGATGCTAGTGGATGCTGCAGTTGCATTCAACGCTTGGTAATGTGCACTCACTCTTGGAAGTCTGCACTCACTCTCACTACTGGGCCTGTTCAACTCTGAGTGAAGGGTGGTTTTTGCATCTGCCGTAAGAGCCGTAGAGTCTAACGCAGCGCTCTGATTACATGTTCTTGCCTAAGTGTACATGCCTAACGATAAATAAAGATAGGACCACTGTACACCCCTGTGTGAGTGTGTGGGGTGTACAGTGGTACGACTGCGTACGTATCCGCGCGCTTGTGTTCCTGCTCAGGGAGTCGGCGGAATGGGCAGCAATGCCTCTCGCCGGTTGTGTGACAATTTCGCTTAAAGTGCGCGGCAGCTAGGGTGCACACAGCCCCTGTCTCTAATAAAAAAGGGAAATCTCCCTCTCTGCACTTAATGGGCGCTTATTCAAACTCACAACCATTTGGCGGCCGGAGAGCCGCAGCTCATTAATGGTTGCATCCTTCCTAGCTGCTGGTCGACTGTTAAAAACTAACACATCACCCATATAGTGGACATGGTACTCCAAAAGATTTTAAGGAGTTTTTCCGCTTCACAAGTTCTTTGCATACTAATCATGTTATTGCTTATGTAATATACATGTACGTTAACGACATTTTACTTGACTGTAGCAATAACTTTTTCAGAAGTATCACCCACTGTTGCCTATAATTTCATTTCAGCTTGAAGTCGACGAGTCACTTATAACAGACTTGCGGCAGCGTCACAGTTCGAGTACGTGCTCAATAAAGTTAGTTGCTTACAATGTAACTCAATAGTCAAATTTATTGTCCCTTTTGTCTTCAACTCCAGCCTGTTGCAGTATCTACGACGCTTGGAGTCAAGGCAACCAGGCGTTGCGACAAATGTACAGCGCTTCGCAGCGGGCGCCTCGACTGCGACGCTTTCCAATGGACGAGGAAACATTCAAGCAGCAGCAGCAGCAGCAGGAAAAGGTGCTTCACCAGCACAGAAGGCAACGTCTGCCACCAATTCGACCAAGCGCAGCCCAGATCCATCGAGTCATCCAGCCACCGCCGCCTCCGTCGCCAGAGACCCCCTTTTCTGTCGCTGTTGACCCGGAAGAAATTCGGGTTGATGAAGCTGCGGAGAAGATGCTGACAACCCTGGCTGATCAAGTAGTGTCGGAGAGTCTGTCCGCGGCCGCCGATGCCGCTCAATTGCATCTGACAGCTGTTCGCTTGGTCGGGCTGACGGTGGAAAGTGCCCAGAGACGTCTGCATCGAATGAACTCATCTTCGTCAAATGCTTCGGCGTCGTCTAGAGCTGCATTTGATGGTTGATGAGTCCACTGCGACAAGGAAAGCGTCGAAATAATAATTCCACAAACATGACTTCACGACCTAAATCCTTAAAATCTTTGATTTTGCAGATGTACAGTACATTTATAAGAAGAAGACTTTGCCACCATTTGAACAGCTTGTTGTTTTATCTCTTTTGCCCTACATGTACTTGCTTTTGACAATTTAATAAATGGCAAGTTAAGAAAAAAATAAACGAAAAGGAGCAAAATAGTCTATTAATAATAGAATTTCTGTCTGTCTGTCTGTCTGTCTGTCTGTCTGTCTGTCTGTCTGTCTGTCTGTCTGTCTGTCTGTCTGTCTGTCTGTCTGTCTGTCTGTCTGTCTCTGACTCTCAGCGTAGATAGAGATTATAGGGGTGGGTGCCGCACTGACTCACACAGAGAGAGAGAGCTAAATTGGATAACTCAAACCCCGACGCTGGGGTGGTAAGGGTGAACTTGAACTAAAAAGAGCTACTTAGTGGTGGCCAATGCCATAAGTAATAGATCAAGTAATGACTAAGCTAAGCTATCTGAAATCACCCCCCTGAGTGATCATGAGTTCAAGTCATCCGCCAGCAAAGTTCGTTCGCGTCGCAGTCAGTTCAAATTCAAGATCGAAGTTGCAAGCGTGTCAGTTGGCTGCGTCCGACGCTGCATGTAGCGCCTTTGGTGGACTGGCCGGCCGGAGGTGGCTCTTCGGAGACACCTTTGCTGGCGGCACCGGGTTAGTGAGCTCGTTAACAGCTGGTCCGTGTGCCGCCGATGGAGATGGACCTCAACATCGCAATTGCGGGATCCATCGGACACAACGCTGCCCTCCGCCCAGCAGGTGCCGCCGCCAGCCTTTTGCGTTGGAGCTGAAGTCGCGAAGTACAACTAGGTCGCCGACTTGAAACTGCTGCAGTGTCGCCATTGAGTGCCCACTCTTGAGCAGATTGCATGAGAATTTGGACAAACCTCCCGAATTGCCGTTCGTTGCCAGATAGAACGTCGCTGAGAAAATGTGCCGAATTCGTTGCGCCTAGTGAACTCAATCAGCGCAGCGCAGCCGGTTTGCAGACAGCGAAGCACCTGACCGAGAATGGCGTCCGAGCGAGTGCTGCGCTCAACCGCCTGGGGCGTTAAGGCGGACCCGGTTTCCACACCCAGCAGCAAGGCGTTGAAGGCCGGCTCCTCCTCAGCAGCCAGAACAGCGATTCGCAGTTGGCGTGCTTGCTGGTGGGCCGGAACTCCAGCGAGTAGCCGAAACCGGCCAAGCGGATC
Source organism: Macrostomum lignano (assembly GCA_002269645.1). NCBI lineage: Eukaryota > Metazoa > Platyhelminthes > Macrostomidae > Macrostomum > Macrostomum lignano. The sequence continues at coordinate 77,609 of NIVC01003294.1, forward strand.
GCCCATGCAGCGCTGCATGTGTTTTGATGGTTCATGCAATAAATTGAGTCTTCGCAGTACATAAGCGACATTTTTTCGGCTACTAGCCAAACGAACAAAAAAACCAGAAGTGAAAACTCTCCCTGGAGAGCCTGACAACTATATTGCAATAATTTGACCAAAAATCAATTCCTATAAATAAATGGGGTGGGTGCTGCTGAACATTATACTCGTAAATGGGGGCTGGGCTGAAATGTACGTATACAAAAAATTATGATATGAAGAGTACGCGTAGGTGAATGAAAGTACAAGTACGTGTAAATAAAGCCTTCTCCTAAACAGCATGCGAGCAGCCGCGTGCTCTGAAATCGCCTTGTTTTCGCCGAAGAAGCCTTGTTGTCGGTCGCGATTACGAACTTGCGACCTTGGAGAAACTGGTTGAGGCGCTGGAGGCCGAACATGATCGCTATAGCGCCTCCTTGTCCAACTGCGAGTAGCCTTTTGAGCTGTCGTCAGGCTACGACTGGCGAAGGCAGTTGTTCGATCTTTGCCGTCCACTCGGTGCGTCAGCATCACGCCGAGACGATATAGGGGCTGGCTTCGCACTCGAGCCGCAGCGGCAGCTTAACATCGTAATGCATTATGCTTCAGCTCCAGGGACTCGAGCAAAAGATGATTGGACTTCTCGAAGGCTTGTTGCTGAGGCTCCCCCGTGTCCAGCGCGCGTTCTTAGTCAGCAGCTGATTCATGGGAGCGACCACCGTGGACAGATGAGGCAGGAACTTGCCGTAGTGTGTCAAAATATGCCCTGGTAAGCTCGGAGCTGACTGCAGTCCAAGGGTAGCGAGGCGTCCTGCACCGTCGTCACCTTCGCCAGCGGCCGCAGTCCGTTGCTGTCGATCCGGTGGCCCAGATATTCGACCGAATAGCGGAACAACTTGCACTTGTCCTTGTTCAGCCGTATGCCCGCCTCCTGTAGGCGTTGAAGGATAAGGATAAGATTATCGCTATGATGCTGCAGCGTTTTGCCCGTCACCAGGATGCGAAGACACGCAGCGCTCCAGATCACCGAGTGGGGAGCTAGCGTGCGTTGGAGCCGCACTGGTTGGTGCGTTCAAGAAGGGCTTGTTGTCCTCAGACCACGGCAGCTGCAGGAAGGCGTCTGATATGTTCAGCTTAAACCATTTGCAGCCGCCACTACGCTTGCAAATAAGTCCTCAATGCGCGGCAGTGGGTACAGCTCTGCCCTGGATTATGTGTTATAGGTGAGCTTGTAGTCGCCGCAGATCCTCACCGAACCATTCTATCGGCGCAGCCCAGTCGGAATGTTTAAGGGGCGTGATGATGCCGCCAATCTCCATCCTCAGTCTCCTCATCTCCATCGCCTGCCTGAAGTTCGAGCATTATCTGGCAGGCGATCCGAACTTCACCGTCATGACGGACCATCGACCTCTTGTGCCGCTCTTCAAACCGGGGTCCCGCCCTCCGCCGCGCATCGAGCGGATGGCCCTCCGCATCCAGCACCTCCGCTTCACTTTGTTGTACCGGCCGGGACCTGCCAATCAGGCTGATCTGCTGAGCCGCCAGCCGTTACCGGAGCCCAGGCCAAACATCGGCGAGTTCATCGATGCAGCATTCGTCAGTGCCGTGTCAGCAGGTGCCGTGCCAAAAGGAATCCAGCCTTCAGCAGATCCGAGACTCTTCAAGGACTGACACGGAGATCCAGGCTGCGCTCAGCGCGATCAGAACCGGCAGCTGGAACATGCTCGACCCGGTGCAACGCGCACTAAAGTCCAGCAGCAGCGAACTTTCCGAGAGCGACGGAATTCTGCTCCGCGGAGATCTCATCGTTGTCCCCGAGTCGCTGCAGAGACCGATTCTGCAGCTGGCCCATACGGGACATCTCGGTGCGGACAGAACCCTGAAGCGACTGCAGACCAAAGTCTGGTGGCCAAAGATGCGCAGCGACTGCGAAGTATTCGTCAAGTGCTGTGTCGGTTGCCAAGCAGCGGCCACGCACGTGCACCAGACGCCTTTGAAGCCGACGTAGTTGCCGGACGGACCTTGGCAACTGCTCGGCATGGACTTCTACGGCCCGGTGCAAGGTCAGATGCTGCTGGTCACCACGGACCTGTACTCCAAGTACCCGGAAGTCGACATCATGCAGTCAACGACGGCCGGCAACGTGACACCGCATCTGAGACGGCTGTTCGGTCGGCACGGCATCTCTGCTGAGGTCATCACGGACAACGGGACCGCCCTTTAACTCTGCCAACTTTCGCAGCTTCCTCAGCGGATACGGAGTTCATCATCGGCTCATCTGTCCACTGCATCCGGACTCCAACGGAGCCACCGAGCGTGTCAACAGCATGCATCGGGAAGGTGGTGAAGACTGCTGTCGCTGAAGGTCGGAACTGGAGAGAGGCCCTGGACGACTGGCTTCTGGCGTTCCGTACAACGCCTCACCGAGCAACTGGGCAGACTCCGGCCGAGCTCCTCATGGGCAGGCCGATCAACGACGGAATCCGAGCCAGCAGACAGCCGAAGTCATCTGATGTCAGCCAGGAAGCCGTGAAGGACTGGAACAGGCGGTACACGCAGCAGATGAAGAGTGCGTTCGACAGGCGCACGGCCTCAAAGGAGCACCGCATCGTTCCCGGCATGAGTGTTCTTCGCAAGCAGCAGGCACGCAAGAAAACGCAGCTGCCATTCGAAACTCAGCCATGGACGGTGCAGGAGATTCGAGGCGACACCTGCATCCTACGGCGAGGCCAGCAGTCTTGTATGCGGCACGTGACCCAGCTGCGGCCTCTGATGGAACCGTCGGACCAGTCCGCCGGCCAGTCAGCCGGCCAGCCAGCCGGTCAGTCTGCCAGCCAGACCGCTAGTCAAGAAGCAGAGTCTGTGGCTCAGAGACGGCATCCAAGAGCAGCCCGCGACACGCTGAAGTGCTATACGAGTTAAGTAATTGATCCGACATAACGATCAAGCTGAAGCGGTGTACTTCGTAAACAGTTAATTTTCTTTAGTTCGAAGTTTTTTTAATTCCTTTGGGGGAGAAGGCAGCGCCTACTATCGTGTGTGTTGGGGGGGGGGTTGTTAGCGGCTGCGCCACGTGACTCTGCTAGCTCAACCCTTATGCGTACAATATCAAATGTGCAGGGTGCGACTTTAGCCACCATTCTGACTCAGCTCAATAATTCAATAAACATACTGATCGCTATTTTTCTCGCCTGCAAGCTTTCGGCAACTATCGACTACAACAAGCAGTCTAGCCTCGTTTCACTCACTACAGTCGGAAGGTCTCGCCTGTGTAGGTCTGCAACACCGTGAATGTGGACGACAGACTGAGACCTGGCAGAGCATCCTCCTGGAAGCACTTCGAGATGATGGTGAGGGCGGAGCCAGTGTATCCACCTCGAAGCGACATGACTTGCCTTGGAGCAGCAGCTCGATCGATCGCCAGACCATTGCTCGACCCGCTCTGTCTAATGCTGAAGAGCTCAGCGGCTCTGGATTCAATTTGTGCAGTTAGAACTACTACACCTTACGGATGTGCATGCAGTGCCCAACTTTTCCGTAGTTGTGGCACTTGGCCTCAAGAAGCTTGCACTGCTGCCGAATTTTGAGCTCCAAATGATTGACGGGGACGACCTGCTTGTCGACCTCTTTGGCGCATTCTAGGCTGATTCTTGTGAAGGCAACTGCGCTTCAGCCTGGTGAGCCATCTCCGACGACGATCTTCTCCGCTGCTTCCAATGCGTCGACACAACAAGCGTCTTGAAGTCGGGCTGTTCAATCTCTAGCAGCTTTTGTACAGTGCACGTCGCTGCGGAGACCGAATACAAGCTAGCTGGTCGCGCAGGCTAGCCTCTCGTCCAGATCGAGTGCTAATCCATTTGGATCCGTCTAGCTAATCCGTCCAGAGTTTGCAATGCACCGAGGCAGCTTTTATTCCAGTAAATACATACCTGCATCACATGTAATCGAGTGAGACTGCCGGGTTCCTGTACGCAAACGTGTTGTTGAAAGCTCGGAATCTGGCGGATAGCATTATTGAACTCTTGGAAGAATAATGTTCCTTCAGGACAGCAGCTTCTAAAGCTTTTAAGGTGTGACGATTAATGCGGTGGCCTCGAAAGTAATCAACGAAGACAAATACGGCAGATGCAAATTTATAGCGGTAGCACTTGATGATAATAACGACTGATGCGGGCGATGGCCGCAGACTTTATTTATTGTAACGTATGAGAGGACAGTTAAGGCTTGCTATTATTAATTCTGTCTGGGCGGTCAACAGAGATAGGTCAATTAAGTACTTGCTGGATTCATAAGAAATGCACTGGGCGGCTACGCAACAATAAGTTAGATGATAGACGATAGAGTGAGTCGATATGAGCCTGAGGCAATGGTGACGATGTGATGGTGGTGAACGTACGGTGGCGGTGCTCGTAGCGAGAGCTCGTACAGACAGTAGAGGTGGCGTGACTGAGCCCAGTCAAAGCAATGCCGTTGCCTCGACGTCGCTAACACGTCGCAAAATAACGTCGCCAAACCAGCCATTTTGTCGCGCGCGGCGACGTCGCCATTACGACCCCAGGCGACGTCAGAATTTCACGTACTGGCGACCAAACGGCGACCATCTATTACAGATTGCTTAGCACCTTCAATATAGTGCAAATCTCGAAATCATAATTCAATTAATTTTTACCAAGATTATAGATGAAATTAAACGAAGATTAATAAGCTACCTTGCTCTGGTTAAATATCTTGATTGAATTTATAAATTATTCAATATAATTCAATTAAAAAGGTTTTTTGTTGGTTAATTTAGTTATTATTATCAGAAAAGTAATTTTTACACAGTTACACTCAAAGACAAATGATTTTGAATTTACAAATGCATTTTGAAGTGCAGATATTTTACTCACTGAGAAGGGTCAAAGGGACAATAAAAAACAGTGTCAAACGAAATTGCTCCAGATTTTACTGTTAAACCTTACAACATGTTGGCAGCATAATTATTACTTAAATCGAACCATTTCCTTCTCATCAAGTCCCCCTCGATTCAGACTGCAGAGAACTGGGTCCTGGAGCCGGCGACAGAACTGCACTGCATGCACAGCTTGTGGACAAAGCAATTATGCTGCAATGAAATTTATCAGTACATTAGTGACAATTGGACTACAATGCTGAACATTATCATTTTACAACAGGAAAGAAATATTAGTTAACAAAAATATGCATAGTGACAGAAGAACTAACCTTCGGGCTTAGATGGTAAACTGCCAGCAAAATCCTGCTGTTGAGAAATTGATGCCACAAAGCGACAAAACAAGCATCTTTTAACAGTTTCTGAATTTTGCTGACATCTTTAAAGAAAACGAATGCAAAAATATATTAAGTTTCATTTTTCTAACTTGAAATATCTGACTTTAAGCATTAAGCATACTCACTATTCTTAAAAGGAAATGGTAGGACACTGAAAGCAGCCAACTTCACCATGGTCCTCCACATCATGACTCAGATGCATCAGGAAATAAAGAAATGGAAGTTCCTGCACTTGTCCAGTTATTGTCTTGCTGATGTCCTGATGGACCTGCTTAATGCTCATGAATGTTCCTCAGGCTTTGTGTTGACATAATCTCTTTGGTATTCTGCTGTAATTAGCTGCAATTGCCTTATCTGATGCACATGATAGGAGCATAACATTATTTAACTTCTTGGGCAAAGAATGCCATCATGAATGCAAAATTTGATAAAAATATATTATCTGTATATAAGAAACAACAAATGAATATTTTTTCAAGGAAATACGTAGAATAAAAGCTTATAAAAATCAATTTTAAATAATCTATAGGTAGCTATTATTTAATGTAAAAATTTATAGGGCCTAGGCCTTTTTAGTAAGTTACATTAATTTAATTATTAATTTATTAGATAATTATTTAAGATTAAAATAAGATTAGATATTTAATACTTTTATTCGAATTTTTTACTTTCTATCAATAAATTAAGGGATAAAAGGCAAAAAAAATAGGCTTACTTAAAAGCCAAGTTAGACATAGAAATTGGTCAAGTTTTCAAAGCAAAGTTTTCAAAGCATAAATTATAAAGCAATTTAAAAGAAATAGACAAAATAGGGCCTAATCAATGGCATGCTAATGGCAATCCCAATACATAGTCATTATAAAAGTATAGGCCTAAAAAATGAAAAAAAATTTATAAACTAACCTCTTAAATTCCTAATTAATAGTACATTAGACTAATTTTCAAAATATGAATTTTGGCCAAAGATTAGATTAAATAAAGTTAGGGCCTAACTATTAACATTAATATGTACATTATTATAAATATAAACAATTTTTTAAATCATATCTTATTAGGCCTAGATAGCCTAGGTCTAGTCAATAGTCTACATTATTAAATTAAGGCCTAACAATATAGTAGGCCAACTTAAGCTTATAAAATAAAGTCTCTATTATCCCCTTGCTTGTTTTCCCCTATTTAAAGTCAAATTTTTATTGCTTTTTCCAAACCCAGCTTTCTAATGTCATTGTAGGGGCCTAAGCAGAATGATATCATTTGTGTACATAGCATCATAGGTTACTAAGGAACAGGCTCCACTTTATGAACTTGATTTGACAAGCCTTTTGGTTTGGCCAAAAACACAACACAATATTTATAGATAGGTAGGCATAATTAAATTAGGTTAGCTCATTAAGATGTAGACAGCACAAAGAAAATGGTAAATTTGAATAATCGTTAAAGACAATTGACCACAGACCTCTATCATCTTATAAATATAAGGTCATACAATATTATACCACACAAGGTAAGGTACAGAGATCAAATACAGAATTAATTATTTAGCTATTTGCTTCTGTCTGTCACTATTAATCAGTAAATTTATTTATTGTCAAAAGAAACAGTTCGTATTTTGCTACTTCGATCAAGAAAATTTTACTATCCATCGTATAACAAACAAACAAATAACCTTCGTGTAGAAATAAAGGATAGTTCAGCTCAACTAGTTTAAAAATTCATAAAAAGTTATTCCGATTTAAGTAAGGATATAAGATCTTCTATAGCATATCAAATAATTTTTGAATAAAAGCCTACGTCGCAAGATGACGTCGCCCCGACTAAAACAGTGCAACCAATATTTGCCCGCGACGATGGCGACCAATGGCGACTTCATAGCGACGTCGAGGCGACGTACTGCCTTGCTTGGGAGACTTGGCAGAGGCGAGGTAGAACCGGCGGAGAGAGAGAAGGCAATTAGCAAACAAGGAGTGCCGGGGTGGCAAAGGTCTACAGGCGGGGACGCAAAACCAGACTAACCCCGAGCCCCAGCCAGACAGGACTGATAAGGAGCGGGCTGGGGTGGGTGCGCGAGGAGAACTTAATTTCAGACTAACATAATTTATGCGCGACTTTTCTATTGGCCTGCGAGAAAAACAGAAATTATCGATCGCGTACTGTACTGAGGCTTTACAAATGTACGCAAGTTGTTTAAAATTATTTGAGCAATTTTAATCAGACGTGAAAGTACGAGACCAATAAATTAACAATATTATAGTTTGGTACCGTATGCTAAAACGGCCCTTGACGGGGCTACTTAAACTGACAACGTCACAAAGGCTTATAAAGCTTTTAAGGCTTCTAAAGCTTCTAAGGCTTCTAAAGCTTCTTAGGACAGCAGCTACAAAAGTTCTAGGAAAATTTTGTTTAAATATTTTTTTAAATTAAAAAAAAAATTTTAGATCATTACGGTCCCATGTTTTAAAATCATCATGCATGCATTTTATGCTCAATTTACAGGTCTTATTTTTACTTTCTGCATCGCTTGTACTTCTTTAGCCTGAATGATTTTATAGGATGGGTGGTATTTCTATTATGTGAACGAGCCTCGCCCTCGGCGATTGGAGACATTACAGAAGTGAAACCAGGTAAAGTTTTAGATATATTTTAGATACCAGGCATAGGCCTAGCATATATTTTAGATATGCCTAAACTTTTAGCTATATATATTATACTAGATGATGTAAATTGAGTCTTTGTAGTGTAGTAAGTAGCTATATAAGATGTCATTTTACTATTTTATAGCCATTAATATAAAATTTCTGCTCTAAAAATAACTGCTTGTTACCATTTGACTTGGAAATATCTATTTAATATTTCCCAATATAATATTTTAGCATTAGCTAGGCTAGTTTTAGAGTATCTCATTTACTGACTAAAACTATTAGTTTGGGTTTTCCCATAACCAAAATTTTCAATATAGCTATATCTACCTTGGCTAGCCAATGGAAGCAAAAACCAGGCACTTAGGTTTAGCTATTGTAGAGAATATTTGCCAAATTAAGCTATATTAGCTACTTTTTAGCTTGTGTAAAAATGCTATAAGTTTTGAAACAGTAGCTAAATATTAAGGCTGTATTTGTGTGTATGTATTAAAATGCATAGTTCCTGATTTAGATTTCTATTTAATTTTGGTCTAGGCCTATGCTAAGAGCACCAGCATGTGTACAGGGGCATAGGGAGGAGAAATGGATGTATCCCCCTAAAGAGCTAGACCAAAACTTTTTTTGTTGCCCTTTGTTGCTATATATGTTACCATGTGACTGTCATAACAGTTTTACCTTGGTGTATCCCCCCATAGAAGATTTATCTTGGTGCATCCCCCGTAGGAAATTCCTGGCTAAGCCCCTGCATGTGTAAAGAGAGCATAGCTACATATGCTTTATGTACTTTATCTTAGCTATTCTATAATATTTGGTATATTCTATTCAAAAAGGCAAAAGCCATGAGAAGATTCTGTTGACTATTCAGTGCATTTTGCTTCTTATCTTAATGGTCTACCTTTAATACAGTCTTATCTCTTTATCCTACTTTATCCTACTAAAAAGCCAAGCAGTCCCTTTGTCCCAAAGAGTTCCTTTTAAAATGATATGCAACTACTATGCTTGGCGCTGCCATTTTAACAAGCTCTTATTGTAAACAATAAAACTTCTTAAGATTTTTTATTTTTCTTTCATATGCACAAGAAACCAAACCAATGACTCAATTACAAAACTATAGTATAGTGTATAACATGCCTTAGCGTAAAATACCGTCATTTTTGCCAAAAAATGAAATTTTTCGTGTGATTTTTTTCTAAAGCCCTATATACACGTCAATTGAGATTTTCTTCAAAGAAAAAGTGCTCCAATCAAATTAAAAGATGTTCAACAACTATTCTATTGCTTTTCGCTTAGGTAAATGCATTGGCTTCGATAATGCTTTCGTTTTTGTTGGCGGCAAAAATGACGGTAAAGAAAAACCGTCAAGTTTGACACGATATCTTCATTTTTGCCAATAACTTTACTATGATTTTATCGCCAATGTATTTTGTATGGAATTACAAAATTTTTAGGGAAATCTAAGCCTGCCTATCCTGCATTGATAACTGAAAAAATGAAATGAAAATAATATCTCAGTTTCTCATAAAATAATACTTACTAAATAAAGATTTTTTCATACATGTGCGCTTAAAATTTTTCCAAAAAAGAATCGCTAAATCTTTGAAACAATTTTTGTTTCGAAAATTCTGATAAAATTACAAAAAATATGAATGCAGTTACTAAAAGTATACTAGTTGCGAGTGTTTTATTGTCAGCTAGTAAGCAACACTGCAACACAAAATTAGTCTCAATATACTAAATCTGACGTGTTGTTTATATGTGTGTAGTGTGTTCGATAACGATCCTCCCAAAGACCTAAAATACTGCCAAGTCAGCGTTTCTATATCTAAAGCTGAGAGGGTTTAACGCGTATGATCTCTTCCTAGCCGCCTGCAATTCAAATTCGGGACTTATCTACATGTATATATATATTATACTGTATATATTATATAAACTCAAACCTAATATTAGAATAGTGTCCCAGTAAAAAAAAGTCTGCACTAAAACAGGCGGAAAAAATAATTTAATTAGGACCTTAAGGTGTCAGGCAAATACTGTACTATGATTTATCTAACATATTTATTATATTGACACTAGCTAGAGCGCACAACCGCGACCCACTGCATTAACCCATTGTTCTGTAGCATTACAAGCGCAGCCCCCCGTAAGCAGGGGCGTAGCGAGGGGGGTATCGGTGTATCGGCCGATACCCCCAAATTTCCAAAGCAAAAATTTTTTTATTTACTTTTTTTAGTTGCAAGTGACCGTTAAGGAAGAGAAAGGTATCCGAATCGATAGAATAACAATTAACAAACGAATAGAGTGATTATATGTAATAGTATCATTAATAGCTTGTATGCATTAGAAATACATTAAGGCCTAAGGGGATGTGTGGATCTCAAGTCATTTCATTGCTTTCTTTGTACTCGTATAACTTGGTCCTTGGACAACTATCAACTATCAACTCATTCTCCCTACCGACCAACCGACTATTAAGGGGTGAGGGGGGTGAGTGGATAACCGAGGGGGTGGCCGGGTGGGACTGGGGCGTGGCCCGTGGGCAGTCTGCCAGCTGAGCCAGTGGAATCAGTGATGAACAATGGGGTGGGTTGGCCGCAAGTTACAAGCCAACAGCCCCCCTCCCGGCTCCCGGGGCAATTCGCGTTCAATACACAACACAGTTTTGAACACTGAAGCAAGCCATCAAATCCAACGGCGGGCGGGAAGTCCAGCAGCGAATAAAACTTAAAACGTCTAAAAACGCTCAACATTTCGACCAATACTATCTGCTTCTAAAAAGGAACTCATCCAATCGCAAGGCAGCGGGCTGAATAAGAAGCTTTCATTCAAAAAATATATATACATGTATGAAGTCAACGAATTCAACCCAAATTTGCCAAGCCGGATCAGCAGATTAGCGGCTAAATTTCTACAGGCTACTAGACAGCACTGATACATGTATGATGCAGAAAGAATTGTTTAAGTAAGTCAATCGGCTTCCAAGATATACAAAGGCGGAGAAATAGCCATCTTATAGTGTATTTAGATAGGAGAAAGTCAACGAATTCAACCCAAATTTGCCAAGCCGGATCAGCAGATTGGCGGCTAAATTTCTACAGGCTACTAGACAGCACTGATACATGTATGATGCAGAAAGAATTGTTTAAGTAAGTCAATCGGCTTCCAAGATATACAAAGGCGGAGAAATAGCCATCTTATAGTGTATTTAGATAGGAGAAAGTCAACGAATTCAACCCAAATTTGCCAAGCCGGATCAGCAGATTAGCGGCTAAATTTCTACAGGCTGCTAGACAGCACTGATACATGTATGATGCAGAAAGAATTGTTTAGTAAGTCAATCGGCTTCCAAGATATACAAAGGCGGAGAAATAGCCATCTATGCATAACTACTCAAAGCTGCTTATAGTTTAGCTAGCTAGCTATCTAATTAATAATCAGGCACTCATACTAATTGTAGGTTGGTGCATGTGACTGGGCAAGGAAGTCTTGAGACCTATAACTGAAATTTGAAATTTAGCCTATCTGATGAAGGAGGCAGCAGATATTTTAGGCGTTGTGAAATTTATGCGGTGATATGAAATTTAGGCGTTGTGAAATTTAGGTCTTATGAAAGCGTTCCACTTTTCAGGTCTGGGTCTTTTCTGCATATAATGGCTTGGAAAGGGTTAGAAAAAAATTAAATAGCTATAGCTAGCTACGCATTGTCCAGCTAGCCATTGGAAAGAGAAGTAATGGGGAGAGCAAAGTAAGAGGAAGAAAGCTTTTGTTCAGACCGGGAGAGAAGTTTAGCCAAGCTCGAAGCAGTTCAGTTTGGTATAACTTCGGATGCCACGTACGAGTATGAAATCCTTCACTTAGATAGCTATCTAGAATTTTATATGGTCTGGGTAGGGTTGTGTATCTGCTTTTTTAGACTTTAGTCTAGAATCCGAGACGGACCCAAGAGTCTGAAAAACGGATTGGCCCCACGCAAACAACTATTCACTGTCTAGGAAGGGCACTCTTGCCGTTCGCTACTACTAAAATTTCCTTAATATACTAAGCTCCTAAAAATACAACAGTGCTTCGTAAACATTAACATCATTAATATTACTAACTCGTAATACAAAAATTAATATTTTTAAGAATACATACTAATTATAAATAATTCCTGTTGCCATGATATTCCTGGTTGGTTACTAACAAGCCATGAGAACTAACCGTGAAAAGCTTACTCAAATTACTAATCTTGCGCCCCAATTGCCCAGAGAAGCAGGAATTGGGGAGATATTTTATAGAAGTGCCCGATTCATTAGCTATTAAATTTGACAATTTAATGACTTGTACGCTCGTCTCAAAAGCTATGGATCGGGGCTACTGTGAAGATCCCCCGCAATACATCAACTGCAGCTCTCTCAATTAATGTATCACTTAACTTTTCCAATGTTCTTATGATCCATGAATACCCGGCCAGAAGCAACTCTCCGTAAATTATTTCAATAACAATAACACAAACACTCTGTAAGCATTTGATACAGGACATAATTCTGTCAATATCGTTTTCATGCTCTGAAAAACAAAACTAAAACAGTATGTACTTTGATTATAACGGTTTGCCAGAAAAGCTTCTTTGATCACATTGCTTTCTAATAGCTAGCTTTAGAAGCAAAATCATAGCTTTAGAAAAGCTCAAGCCGACCGGTAGGCTAGAAATAGAAGGACGGTAGAAAGACGGAATAAAATGTAATGTATAATATCAAAGCGACTAGTACTATAGCGTCTTTAAGTAAGGACTGTATTATAGCTGCTGGTTATTGCTAGCTATAGACAATGATATCTCGATAGCTAATTAAAACTGACTCAGAAAGCAAAGTAAAATTTCTTTTTACTGTAGCAGCTACCAGTTGTGGCCCTCCGCTTAGAAAAGATATTTATCTTGCTTTTAAAGGCCCCTGCGTTGTGTCTTGCTTTTCAAACCCACCCTAACCGATTCACAATAGAAAATAATTTTCTATACGTGGGCAGTCCACCGGTAAAAATACAGTGAATAGCTAACGCCACCTATCTAAATATAGCCTGTCTAGCAGTGGCAAAGCCAGAAATTTTTTTCATTCAGCTTTTTCACTCTTCTGGGCCCATTCAGCACCCAGGTTAGGGGGTATAGGAGGGCGGGTTTTTTCTTGGGGATTTCAGAAGGTGGAGCGATTTTTTCAGGAAGGTAAATTTCAAGGAAGGGGCAGGCCCCCCGGCTGCGCCACTGCTGCCTAGTAGCCTGTAGAAATTTAGCCGCTAATCTGCTGATCCGGCTTGGCAAATTTGGGTTGAATTCGTTGACTTTCTCCTATCTAAATACACTATAAGATGGCTATTTCTCCGCCTTTGTATATCTTGAAAGCCGATTGACTTACTTAAACAATTCTTTCTGCATCATACATGTATCAGTGCTGTCTAGTAGCCTGTAGAAATTTAGCTGCTAATCTGCTGATCCGGCTTGGCAAATTTGGGTTGAATTCGTTGACTTTCTCCTATCTAAATACACTATAAGATGGCTATTTCTCCGCCTTTGTATATCTTGGAAGCCGATTGACTTACTTAAACAATTCTTTCTGCATCATACATATATCAGTGCTGTCTAGTAGCCTGTAGAAATTTAGCCGCTAATCTGCTGATCCAGCTTGGCAAATTTGGGTTGAATTCGTTGACTTTCTCCTATCTAAATACACTATAAGATGGCTATTTCTCCGCCTTTGTATATCTTGGAAGCCGATTGACTTACTTAAACAATTCTTTCTGCATCATACATGTATCAGTGCTGTCTAGTAGCCTGTAGAAATTTAGCCGCTAATCTGCTGATCCGGCTTGGCAAATTTGGGTTGAATTCGTTGACTTTCTCCTATCTAAATACACTATAAGATGGCTATTTCTCCGCCTTTGTATATCTTGGAAGCCGATTGTCTTACTGAAACAATTCTTTCTGCATCATACATGTATCAGTGCTGTCTAGTAGCCTGTAGAAATTTAGCCGCTAATCTGCTGATCCGGCTTGGCAAATTTGGGTTGAATTCGTTGACTTTCTCCTATCTAAATACACTATAAGATGGCTATTTCTCCGCCTTTGTATATCTTGGAAGCCGATTGACTTACTTAAACAATTCTTTCTGCATCATAAATGTATCAGTGCTGTCTAGTAGCCTGTAGAAATTTAGCCGCTAATCTGCTGATCCGGCTTGGCAAATTTGGGTTGAATTCGTTGACTTTCGCCTAACTAGATTCACAGCTGCTTACTCCCCTTCGCTACACAAAATGCTACTTTGCTTTTTGTATAAGTATTAGTTCTAGTAGTATGTATCGAATTTTTTGTTTTATAATGTTATCTTCGAAGTTGGAATGGAGTAAAAAATAGATTTCGTGAAAGTGAAAGTATTTTATTTTCCTACAAGTTTTCCTGCTGTCTCATTGCTCGAAATTAGTACAAGAGACAAAAGTGATGCAAGAAATTGTAGAAATAGGGCTAAACGGTGGATTTCCTGCCTTTAAATGAGATGAAAAAAATGACGGTAGCTTGTCAAAAATGACGGTTGCTGGGACCGTCAATTTTGCCAAAGTGTAAAAAACGTTACCGTCACTTTTGCCGCCTTATATTAATACGAATTCGTATTATCCTTCCATATAACCGATGCATTTGGATGCTAAATGTTTTCTATTTTTAATAAAGTACTTAATTAATGCCGTAGAGCCAGCCATTAGGTGTTTAGAAGGCTTTATGTAAACACAGTTTTTTGGACGAAAAAGTCAAACATATTTTTTCCCGCATTTTTAGTGAGAATATTTTTTTCAGTTTCAAATAGCTGATTGAAAGAGAAACTATGCTCTATAAAATTTTATGTTTTTGAAAGATTTTAGTTTACTCTTTTATTTGTATATTCTATTTTGTAATTATGCTTCTCCAACAAGTAGATAAAGCAAATACATTTTTTGGCAAAAATGACGATAGTATGGTAAAAATGACGGTATTTTACGCTATATGCTAATAACTTTATCATTTTAGAACTCAGAATGGCAAGTAGCCTGCAGAGGCAGACCCGTCAATCACAACCAGAGCAACTCCAGCAGAGCGGAGTCGATGAAGCTGAAGATGAGCTGAACACGCTGCTCAACGAATATCACGTAGTAACCGAAGGCGATCAGGAGCTGTACAACCAGCACAAGGATGAAGGAAAGGTCCGACTCACTCTGGAGAACATGCACAAGCTGAAGCCAGGAGACGTGGTCGAGCTCAGCTATTACAAGCTGTTACACTTCGTTGTGGTTGAGGGCGTCAGGACTCTGCCGGACACCCCGGCCGACTTAATCATAATTGACGCCATTCACTACGGTCGGCCGAACTTGATCACACCAAACAGGATCATCAGAGAGAAATTCAGCCTGAGACTCAACACAGAAAAGTGTTGCCTTCATGTGTTTCCACCCGCCAGCTGCTACCCGTCTCAGACAGTACTGCAGAGAGCTCGAAGCAGACTCAATGAAGAAGAGCACAACGGAATCTCCAACAATGCGACAATGTTTGCCTTGTGGTGCAAAGTCGAATCAACAACGCACCGTCCGAGCTGTCGAGTTCCAATCTACCTATCAAATGAGCATCCCACCCACACTGTCAACGTCGGTGATCACGTCGATATTGAATGTTTAGTTCGTAAGGGTGATAAGATTCACGCAGAGATCACAGATGTGGAACAGGTCCTTGATGATTCGTATCTGGTTAAAATTGTAACCCGAAAAGCAGCCTGGATTCCATATGTTCACGAGTGTGAGCACGTGCTCACAGAGCCCGTCAGTCGGGTGACTTCAGTTCCGGATCAGAAGGAGATCAACCTCAGTGATCGAACTCAATTTTTGGACCGGGTTCTTTATCCGGTGTCCGAGCAGTCGAGTTTATCGTTTTGCTCGCTACTGCTGAGTACTGAGCACCAAGGCGATGAGTGGAAACGAGCTGCTCTGCAAGGTCCAGAGAAAAAGTGTGAACCTAGAGTGTTGACTGGGAAACAAAATCCTAGCCTCTCAAAGCCAGGTGACATCATTCACTTGAACGGCGTGTACCGAGTGGTCACTGATGTGAGAGCAGTTGAGTCGGGCACTCGAGTCCGCACCGTGCAGTACTGCCCAGGGCCAGATTCCACCGACAGCGGCGAACTGATGGAGCTAAAATGCCGTATTCTAAAACAAGAAAAGCGCATTTCACTGTGCGTTCACAACGAAGTTCACCAGGATTGTGAGCTGTACGGCGGAGGTCGTGAGAAGCCCAGCTACAAAGCCACAACGGTAACAGACGTCAAGCAAATAAAGAAAGGCTGTGTGGTAAGCCTTCGGAATGAGTATGGTTTCTTCAAGCATGCAGTAGTTATAGAAACTTTTTCTGAAAGTGACAGCTCCGAAGAGACAAAAACTGCTCGACTTGTAGAGAACCCAAATCGAACAGCAAATGCAGGTGATAAAGATCTGGCAGACTCTCCGATGCCAACCGCTTTGACAGTTCACGCGAGTATTGAAACCGGTTCAGTGCAGCCTAGAATGAGCGAAGAAGGTGCAGCTGTGGAAAATGATACCGGTACAAAACTTGTCTGCAACCTGATGTCATTCAAGTTGAGTCTTTCTGTCTCAACCCAACTGTTCCAATTAAAAACTCATTGTATGGAAATTGATATTGATGAGCAAAGCAAGCAGGATGTACACCTCATCGACTACAATGTCGAAACAAGCAGAAAGTACTCGCCCGACAAGGTCGTCGAAAGAGCGTTGTCAAGACTTGGTGAGCGAGAGCATGACTTTCTGTGGAACAGTGATCGTGACTTTGCCAAGTGGTGCAGCATCGAGCACGGAAGCAACCGAGAGCAATGCCGCATCGACATCGAGTGTGCAAAGGACTTGGTGAACTTCGGTAGAGGTCACATCAAGTTTCTCAAGAGTCCAAACTTGTACACACACGATGCGATCATGCGAGAGTGCAGTAAGTTTGAAGATTCCGACGACATAGTAAAGGTTCGCTTGTACGAAAACAACCACCAGTTCAAGACCGTCAGGAAGGAAGATTTGGTAATCGGTCAGCAGGAGACAGTTCAGAGAGTAAACTACGATGATTTAAGTCTCTCTAAGTCAATCATGCCCGACAGCAAAGTCATCGATCAGCTCACTAACTGCACCTTCTTGAGCGCGGACGATGACATGCATGGTTGGACAGGGAAAGAAGCGAAGTGTGGCAGCAAAGTCACCAGCCACGACTTCTGCCACTGGCTGAAGTGTAAAAGACGAAACGAGGGACTCAGTGACATTCAAAAGCTTTTTGGAACAAAACTGAACGGTATCAAGAAAGCAGTGACTAAGCTGGACAAGTTTGGCACACTTAGCTCACGACCTGGGGAGTCCATATTTCTTGAGGATGCAGTGGCGCCTTCCAGCCTGAAGCAGTTCGATCACATTGTGCTGGATCGTAAGGTGCAAGGCAAAGTGACCAGGGTGCACTTCATTCTTGTCGAATGGGATGCAGAGTCGTGCACAGGTGTAGGCGTGACTTACGAAGCTCCAGCTGAGAATGTGGAGATGGGATTCAACGAGTTCAACGGATTTCTTCGAGTGACTGGACCGGGTCAGCTGAAGAAGGTGGTGCACAACACCGAGCTCGACTGGGAGAAGATTGATGCCAAGTTCACGGACTGTCGAGACGCAAGGAACTACAAACTGTTTTTTAATAACTGCGAGCACTTTGTGAACTTTCTGATCTACGGTCGATTCACGAGTCTTCAGCTCAGCGACTGGGCGCTGAGGGCGACATCCGCTTGTCCCTCTTTCGCTGTGTCGTTCTTCAAGGGCGTCGGAAAGTTCGCAAAGTTAGTCAACCGAGTTATTCAGTTCTTTGCAGATATCACCCCAGCTGTTCCTGATGGCAAAACATTCTGGAGTGAAGGTTTGGGTCTCTTGTTTATCATCGGCTTTAGTGCCGTGGAAGCTGCTATTCTGGTATTCCGTAAAGCTACGACGGGAATGCCTGAAGATGAGTACCTCCAGCGATGGAAATGTCTCGTGAGCTCACTGGTCTCCACAGTAGTCGGTCTGTTTGCTGCCATATTCAGTGGGACGACGGCCCTGCTGCCTCTGACTGGCATCGCCATTGCGTCTGCGGGGATCGGCCATCTGGCTCCACGGGTGCCTGCCATTGTGGAATCTAGGCTAAAGCCCTGAATCGACACCATTGAAGCGGATTTGCGTATTTTAGCTTATCCTTTTTTCGGCAATAGCTAGAGCTTTTTATATTGGATCGAACCTTACAATCAAAAGATGTCGTCTGAATTTGTACATGCGAGTACGCTCGTACTTATCTTTTATAAATAGTTTGTTACGAACTCGTATCTGAATTGCCATCTCCAATTGACCTATATGTATCATCTGTCTATCAAATCTACATCGGTCGATATTTTCTTTTGTATACAGTTCATTGACAGCTTGCGTATTAATGCAGGCAAGATCGATAGCTACACTAACCAGTCTAAACTATACATGGTATACTAGTTTATTATTGAATTATTATTCATTATTAGAATTAATTGGTTCTGCGTTTAATAGCTATAAAAACAATTGGGCTTTATTTTTCTTTCAGCTACTCCATGCACTACATTTGTTCAAAAAATATAATTGAAAAAGTAACTATACTAACGCAAAATTTGGTTATTTTATTTTTTAAAGTCATATGTGCAGTGTAAAGGGTCAACAAGTTGTGTATCAAATAGCTATGTAGCTTCCTAATAAAATGCCTTGATAATTTGTTTCTTCCTTCCTTGTAGTAGGATTTACATCTACGATAGCCTAATTCGGGTCGGGACCCATCAGGAGGAGCCAGAGCCGTCCCTCTTGGCGAGGGTGTACATGTATACGTCTGCCAACTCCTTCCCTGGCATTAAACCTGCGTACCCTGGGATCCACTTAACCTGACATTGCTACTGGCTAGGGGAGTTCTTAGTGGCGTGGCAAAAGAGCCTGCAGCGAGGCCGCGCTTTGCTGTCACAGTGGGTGACGAGATATACATACATGTAATTTAGATATAGTCTCTTCTCTTGTACTTTTGGCATTCAGTTCTGCAGCTAGCTTAAGCTAGAGCTGTGATAGCAAGCTAGGACAATTCGTTCTAGAAGACCGTGTAGCTACATGTAGCTACATGTATATCTGTATAGCGAGTCTGCCATATATCGCGTCGCGCTATAGCTAGCGAGCTGCAGGACATGCGTGGCAATGATAAATTGCAATAATGTTTCGTAACCATATGATTTACCGGCGATACAAAAGCTGCTATTTCAGCACCGGACGGCGCCTATACTATATCGGACTTAGCTAATTCTTTTGAGACATCCTCCGGGGGTGCGTCAGCTGGAAGATATGCTAGCGCCGTTCCTAATTGCTTGTTGCAAACTGATAGATAAAAATTAAATTGTTAAAACATGCATGTGTAATTTTCGACACATGGATATAAAATTATGCACGTCTTTTAGAACATTGAAACGGATGCAAAATTCTGGAGGTGGGGCGTGAGCCATCATAAATAGCTACATATGTAGATATCGAGCTCCTCGACGCAGCATGGCGTCTTTTCCTGACTGAGGATGATCGTCGCGCACTCATCCGCTTCTTGGCAAGACCGATTGTGCATGGTTGGTGAAAAGACAGATCGGGAAGGTTTTTCCCATGCATTCAGTCAGTGTGTCGGGTTCCGTCTCTCCACGTGAGAATTGCACTGCGCGCGTCATCAGATGGAAGCTGCATGAGATGACCCAGCTCGTGATCAGGGAGGGTGCCCCACAGCTAGCCATCTGCTACTTCGGCCGACGTTTCCGACAATTATATGTACTTTTATACATTGCATAATGGTATACATGTAGACTTCATACATTAGTAATATCCGTCGGCTGAATCCTAGGCAGCTCACACACTAATTGTCTTATATTCATTTGGAGTTGTTAGTAGGCTCCACAATACATGTAAGTATCTTCATGTAAATTGAGTCTTGAAGCGGCTTGCGAGTGGAAGCTTGAAAAGCAGCAAGCGAGCGAAAGATCTTGTGTATATTTGTTTAAGCATAGATTTTATACTTCAGAGAATAGGGAGGTGTGAGTCAGACCGAACTGGCTGGCTGGGCAAAACTCAGTCTGACTCACTCTGACTCAAAAATGCAGTGCAGGCGTGCAGGGGCCTGTGCACAGGCGGGCCCCGCTCTCAACCGTGCACCAGTCTGGCCGCCACAGTCTACATATGTACATGTAGAATAGTTTTTATTGGTTGAGTGACGATTTGTATGTATAGCTGACCAACTTAAAAGCATGCCTATATTTGCAGATGACGCGAGTGTCCTATTCAAAGTAGATCACAAAAAAGTTTAAGATGACGATCGTTGTAGTAGGATGACGAAGTGTGTATGAACCGACTTAATTGGTTCAAAGACCGCCCAGCCTTTTTCATACTTCACTGGTCAATGCAAGGACCACTGTATAGCTATATACTTCGTACAGTAGTTGTCCTTGGGTCAGTAGTCATGCTAAATGCACCTTCGCAATGACTAATAACAATTTATTAAACAAATTTCTATTCAAATAGTAAATTATTAATTTTTTACTATTTTTTTACAGTATTGTTTGTAAGATAGTAATACTAAAGAAACTTTGTTTAATCTAGAGAGTAATTGCGTTTGTTTTTCAAACTTATGCTGTTTACCATGAATTGAAATTGCGCAAGGGAATTTGCTAGACTGCCTGTAGTGTTATTATTCTTTTGTATTCTTTAACTGTAACTTAAAGATTTAAGATTTAATTTACTCGGTGCCGCTGACCATACCCCCAAAACTGATAAAAAACAACTGTTGAAAAAATATAAAAGCAATGACGAAAAATTTTTACAAACCTGTAATCTCAAGATTCTGTAACACTTTAATAACAGTAGTCAGTAGGTCTATAACAGTTAACAGTAAAAAAATAAAAACTAAAAAAGAAGTATAGAACTAGAAGTATGGTATAGTAGTGGGTCTATGATCAAGTCAGGGGGTATGAGTTCCTATTATTTTGTAGCTATGTAGCAATAACAACAACTACTAGCTTGCTCCATAATTTTTTTATAATTGGTACGAAACACTTGGTACATAGGGGTCTATTAATTTTTTAGTGCAACTATCAATATACGGCTTCAATTTTTAAATTAGGAATAGTGTGAATGAGCTTTTACAAACATATTAGAAGTTAAGCCAAGTAAAATTCTTTCTTGTTTAGGCCTAGTTCAAATTTTAGGTTAGGATATTATGTGTCAATAATTTAAATGCAAAAGATCCATAATTTCATAGAAAGGAAAACAATTCTATAGACTAAAATTATTTATTGATTCAATAAAGGTTTTCTTTTTGGCAGTTGTTTAGTCTTATTATCCAGTATTAACTAGATAAATAGTAAAATATCTTGCTATTTATACTAGGCCCTATTAATAATATTAATAACTAGACAACAAATAACAATTTATTTTCTCTTTCTAGATTTTGAATGCTTAAGTTACTAAAAATATTCTTTTATAGACTTATAATAAACTTGTAATTACATTAAATAGTATTTTTATAATTACATGGCCACCAATATTATTGGCATTATTCATTTGCATTATCTGAGCAACTAAGTTGATCTTTAGCAGTTATAAGCTTATTAAGCTTTCTAGGTAAAAGTTGGCATTGGCACTTGATTAGAACTACAAGAACTTGCTAAAATGAGAATTGAAAAGGCCATTATTGGTGCTATGCAAGAACTTTATTTTCATGTAAACCTAAACTTAGTGAATTATAGAGATTTAGTATATTTAAAAGTATCTAGTTGATAATATAAATTGTATATATAGTTTAAGGTCATTTGAGTCAACAAAATGCAGAGAAGTATTGATAAACAATAATAGATAAAAAGACCATTTTTAGTATATGGAAATAATTTAATAAAGAAACTATGTATTACATTGCTACCTTTTTTCCTAGATCAATTGTCTATCATTTATTTTTTTAATTTCTAGACTAGGTTTTGTAATATGTAATAGCCATGCTATAGGGTTGTTATATGCTTTTAATCATAATGGTCCTGACTTTCTAAATTATACTATAGGCCTACTCTGACTAAAATTAAAACCCTAATTGCTTAAATGAAATATTGTTATTTGTTTCTTTTTCCTTCTTGCTATATTTAAGTCAAGAATGCTAAACTCTATTTAGACAATAAAATTGAGTTTTTTTAAAAAGAACAAATTTTACTATATATTAAAATATACTTCTATGTGATATTGCCATAAAAGTATTTCATTTTCCAACCATGCATTCTTGCTCTTTGTTACTTAAATATATAATGTTATTAGCTTTTATTATAACTGTTGTCATAAAAACAGTGTTAGGCACTGTTAATAAGTATCTTAACTTCTATTAACTGCAAGTTTTAGCATTAAAACAAAAAGTTATAACTTATTGACTTATAATTTTGTTAAGTTAATTAAAAGTTAACTGATTATTATTAAAAAACATTATTCTATTATGATTAAATTATATGGAACATAGAATTTTTGCACTTTTTTTAAACAACCTTCATAATGCACTTTCTTTGTTATTCCATCCTATATACTAAAAATGAGTTGTCTGTATATGGGTATGCGATTGATTTCAGAAAAAATGGCTCAACCATTTTCTTCAAACTTGCACCATTCGATCAGAAATTTTCCTGGGATGGTACATGCATCTTGGCTAAGACATTGCTCAATATTAAAGGGATTAAATATTCGAAAAACATGCTTTTTTGCAAAGGTCAAGCAGCTCTTTCGACCTGAAATGCATTGTAAGAATGCTAGATAAAAACCTGACTGACAGAATTTCAATTCTGATAAAGATTGCATCACAACAAGTTGAAAACAGTGCCAAAGAAATGCACACACGACTTGATTTAAATTGCGTAACAATATTGCTAACTTAAATTGACACTGATACTGGCTGACTGAGAAATTGATTATGTCATAACTTTTTACTCTAACCAATTTGCTATAAGAATTTAATTATAAGGGCCACAATTCATGTTCTCCAATTGACAAGAGATAGCATAGAAGATGCAAACAGACTGGACTGCTAATGCAGCGACATGGGTTCGAATCTTAGTAGTGCAAAAAGATTTTTTTATTAAAAAACCTTAAAAACAAAAAATGCTAAACACAAAAAAGCACAATGTCGAACATTATAGAGCCACAATGTCGAACATTAAAGAGCCACCATGTCTAACATTAAAGAGCCACCATGTCTAACGTTAAAGAGCCACCATGTCAAACATTAAAGAGCCACCATGTCAAACGTAAAAGTAAGCGTCATGCCAATTTTAAAGGAGCCACTATAGAGCTAAGGAAATTGTTGCACTAGCTACTTATTGTCTGGTGGATGCTTACTATTTAGGGATGCTTGCTATCTGGGGTGCTTGCTATTTGGGGGATGCTTGCTATCTCGGGGATGCTTGCTGTCTTGGGATGATTTCTTTTTGCATTGCACTTTATTTGAGCAGTTTGTCTGTTGTCTTTGTGAAGGCTTTATTTGGCTGTCTTTTTGTTACTTGTAGAGAACAGATATTCTATCCAGATGTCCCCCAACAGGGGGCGAAGATTGCTAGTCTTTTCAGCTAAACTGCTATTATAGAGCAGTCATCCAAGCAATTTACAATTTATTAAGTCACAAATAATAAGAAAAACTTATTCATAAAAGTATCACATTTTTCATAATATGCTGTTTATCTAAATTAAGAATATTAATTAATTTACAAGTTATATATTTAGATTGTAGCTATGTACATATTTTTAATTCAGAATCAGAATGATATAACTAGTTTTTGCAATACAATAGGCCAAGGATAAGTTGCAGAATTGATAATTGTTTACTTTGTTGTCAAAATTTGATAAGTTTCAAAATTAAGTTGCAAATAATCTTAAATGTTATGTATGTATATTTACTATTTTACAGTATTTGCAAACAGTTTTAAAAATATAACAGAGGTAGAATGGGATTTTAATTTCACTTGCAAAATCCTAGAATTCTAACAAAAATTGAGAATTTAATCTAGGTCCTGGCCAATCCACAAAAAATTGAATTTGATCCTACATTAGATAGTGATTGTGATTGTAAAACCACTGCTTTCATCCCAAGCTCCTTTAGTATCCTGGTACAAATTGAAGTCCTGGTCTTGAACTATCTATAAATTTGTAAATCAAATATTTTTTTTTACAAAATGTAATCAGTTTTTTAATAACTTAAATTTTGAATTGAAAATAAATATTTTTATGCTGAATTTATGTAATTGTTATTATCTGGTTATATAAATGTCTCTGGCTACATTTCGCCATTCTCTGCGGCCATTGTGCCGGCTGGCTCTATACCAGCAAAGAAGTCCCATGAGCGTTGATCATCATGCAAGCTCTTCAATGCAAGCTCCTTCTACGGCATTGTCCAGCACAGATTCAAGTGCAGCCGCAGTCTCTGGGGATGCCCAACAGGCCCACCGGCTGGCCATATTTAACGAAGAGTTCGAGCGTCAATTAAAACGATCCAAACGATCTATTGATAAAATCGAAGTTGTCTATACTGGACCAGACGGTCAGTCGCATAGTCTGTTTTTAAACAAAGGCGTCTCAACTCCACTAGACGCTGCTAAGCATCTGTCAGAGGAATTGAGCTCGGAATCGGTGCTGGCTATAGTTAATGGCAGCACAGCCTGGGACATGCATCGGCCATTGAATACCAGCTGTTCCTTGGCGTTTCTTAACTTTAAAACTCCCGGCAGTAAAGAGGAAGCTGATGGTAAATATTATTTGGGGTGTATTTAGAGATATGGGAAGAATGAAGAAAGGTAGAAAGGTCGGGAAACTGACAGCTCAGCCGCAGCTATTGCTTATTGCATCTGATGGCTGCGTACGGCTGTTCAGTCCAAGGACTGGAGGGTCGCCACACACACCCTCAATTACCCCAGCTAATGCTGGCACCCATTTTACAGCTGGGTGAACTAAAACAATGCAGAGTTAAGCGTCTTGCTCAAGGACACAAATTGTTCCGAGTGGGATCGGGAATCGAACCCCCGACCTTTCGGTCGGGATTTCAACACTAACCGCTAGGCTAGAATCCCCCACTAAGCTACAATCCCCCACTAGGCTACAATTCCCCACTAGGCTACTATTCCCCACTAGGCTAAAGTCCCCCACTAGGCTACTATTCCCCACTAAGCTACAATTCCCCACTAGGCTACAATTCCCCACTAGGCTACAATTCCCCACTAGGCTACAATTCCCCACTAGGCTACGATTCCCCACTAGGCTACTATTCCCCACTAGGCTACAATTCCCCACTAGGCTACAATTCCCCACTAGGCTACAATTCCCCACTAGGCTACAATTCCCCACTAAGCTACAATCCCCCACTAGGCTACTATTCCCCACTAAGCTACAATTCCCCACTAGGCTACTATTCCCCACTAGGCTACAATTCCCCACTAGGCTACAATTACCCACTAGGCTACAATTACCCACTAGGCTACAATCCCCCACTAGGCTACAATTCCCAACCCCCATTAGGCTACAAAGATTAAGGACGTTAATGTTATGCATTTTCTTCTCACTTCTGTATAACATCAATCAGTTTTTACTGATACTAAGAAATTGGTTGAACACAATGCTTTAAATAATTTTCCGATATGTTGTGTGAATAATTTCTTCGTACCCCAAAAGCCACTTTGCTTAACGAAAAAAGCAAATCGTCTTACGTTGCTATTAAAATTGTTTTCAAAGGTATCAAGTTGTGCAACACAGCGCTTTGGCGATCGGGCTCTCTACTGATTGGCTCGGTATTCGAGACCGCTTTCAAAGAGGCCTACAATGTCAAGCTGATCAGTTTCCCTATTCCTTACATCAAAAGTGGAAGCTTCGTCTACGACTGTCAGGTATGAGAACCCGAGATTTTTTTTATTCTGACATTGACAAATACAGGTCAGAGAAATCTCCAGATGACCTTAACAGAGACGGGGAAATCCCTAATTGACCTTGGCAGACCGGTGGGAAAATCCCTAAACGACCCTGACAGAACTAATATGGGCAGAACAGCGGGGAATCCCTATATTGCCGGCGCAGAGTGGCCGGCGGAGAATCTCTTAATAACCGGGGCAGAATGGTTGGGAATCCCCCAATAACCGGGGCAGAATGGTGGGGGAATCCCTCAATAACCTGGGCAGAATGTTAGGGAACTCCCTAAATGACCTGAGCAGAATGACGGGGAAATCCCTCAACGACCTGGGCAGAATAGCGGGAGAATCACTCAACGATCTGGGCAGACTGGTGGGGGAATCCCTCAACGACCTGGGCAGAATGGCGGGGGAATCCCTCAATAACCTTGGCAGAATGGTGGGGAATCCCTCAATAAACTTGACAGAATGGCAGGGGAATCCCTCAATAACCTTCGCAGAATGGCGGGTGAATCTCAATAACAGGGGCAGAAAGGCGGGGAATCCTCAATATCCTTGGCAGAATGGCTCCGAATCCACCAGTAACCTGAGCAGAATGGCGGGTGAATCTCAATAACAGGGGCAGAAAGGCGGGGAATCCTCAATATCCTTGGCAGAATGGCTCCGAATCCACCAGTAACCTGAGCAGAATGGCGGTGAAATCCCTCAACAACCTGGGCAGAATAGCGGGAGAATCACTCAACGATCTGGGCAGAATGGTGGGGGAATCCCTCAACGCACCTGGGCAGAATGGCGGGGGAATCCCTCAATAACCTTGGCAGAATGAGGGGAAATCCCTCAATAACCGGGGCAGAATGGCGGGGGAATCCCTCAATAACTTTGGCAGAATGGCGGGGGAATCCCTCAATAACCGGGGCAGAATGGCGGGGAAATCCCTCAATAACCTTGGCAGAATGGCGGGGGAATCCCTCAATAACCGGGGCAGAATGGGGGAATCCCTAAATAGCCTTGACAAGATAAAAGAACAAATCCACAGGTGTCGCGGGCTGGCAGCGGCGAGCCGCTAACATGGAGTCCCAGCCGATCGGAATTGCGTGGCCTCAGCCTAGCAGCCGAGCGGCTAATGGCGGCCGATCACGCCTTCCAACCGATGGACGCGCCCGGCCCCGTTGTCATGGAGATGTTCAAGCATAACGAAGCAAAACAGGCAGCAATTCGCAGCATACTGCAGTCCAAGCCCGATCAGATTCTAACCGTGTATCGCGTTGGCAATTTTGTCGATTTGAGCTCCGGCCCAATGATCTCTCGTACCGGCCTAATTGGCAGGTTCGCCTTTGCCGCTGTGCACCAAATCGACGCGCCAGATTTTGGCCAGCTAATGCGAGTGCAGGGCTTCGCCGTGCCGCGCGCTTTCTTGACGCATTTCAGCTCTGTTGAATTGCTGGAACAACGGGCGGCTGTGTTGAATAGGGCGTTTCTGCCTACTAAGCCTGGCACTCCTAGGAGACCCCAGCAGCAGCAGAAGGACAGGGCTGCTCAGCATGCCGAAGTCTGACAGTTTTTGTAGGCCGTCTCGTCTTAAAACAATAATAAGCTATATATAGGACCTGCGTTGCTTTAGCTTCTGGCTTGTGTGTGTGTGTAGAGATCGGGTTATCATATTTCTTAATCCTCAGATTGGTTTCTCATATTTCTTAATCCTCAGATCGGGTTCTCATATTTCTTAATCCTCAGATTCGGTTCTCATATTTCTTAATCCTCAGATTGGGTTCTCATATTTCTTAATCCCCAGATTGGGTTCTCATATTTCTTAATCCTTAGATTGGGTTCTCATGTTTCTTAATCCTCAGATTGAGTTCTCATATTTCTTAATCCTTAGATTGGGTTCTCATGTTTCTTAATCCTCAGATTGGGTTCTCATATTTCTTAATCCTTAGATTGGGTTCTCATGTTTCTTAATCCTCAGATTGGGTTCTCATATTTCTTAATCCTCAGATTGGGTTCTCATATTTCTTAATCCTCAGATTGGGTTTCCATCTGAATCCCTAGACTGGGTTCTCATATTTTTAAATCCTCAGATCCTTTTGTTGTGTCTCCTAATCTTTGCACTTTTGCAACGCAGCTAAGCAATGCCCAATGTTATAGGCAGAAATAAAACGTTGAGCATGCATGCAATTAATCAATTTTGTATTTGTTTAAATACACAGCGTTGCAGTTATTTTAAAAGATCTTTCATGAATGCGTCTTCTTAGTTTCTTTATTTTTTTCAATTTCAATTTGTATTAAAATTTTAATTGGTTTCTTTATCACATCGTGTTTTAATTGTCAATTGTCAGCTTTAACACAATCAATGCATGCTCACTTTCAGCTCAAGTGACCTATGGCGCCCGCAAAGGAGCACCCAAGAAGGAAGAGCAGGTCCAGCTGGGGCCTCAGGTGGCCGAAGGGAGATTGTGTTCGGAGTTGCTCACATCTTGCTTCGTTTAACGACACCTTTGTGCACGTCACCGACCGCGACTGGCTCGTGAGTAGTGATTGGTTACCTGTTTTTTGT
>NIVC01003295.1:0-52500 GCA_002269645.1 Macrostomum lignano
CCAGGCCGCGGATGACCTCGGTTGGCTCGGGACGGCCGCGCCTCGGCTGCGGCAGCAAAGGGGTCTATGAGAATTTCCCGCGCGAGCTTTTCCCGCAGCGAGGTTTCCCCGCTGAGATTTTCCCGCCGAGATTTCCCCGCAGAGATTTTCCCGCGGCGAGGTTTTCCGCAGGGTTTTCCTGTCGGAATTTCAAGTCAAATCCAATCGGATTAGAAATCTAGTCTAGCCTAGTCTAGTCTAGGCTAGTTCTAATCTAGTTCAGCATAGTATATAGACTGGATTTGACTTGAAATTCAGACTGTAAAAACCTTGCGGGAAAACCTCCTGCGGGAAATTCTCCTGCTCCACCCACACAGCTCAGCACACCAGGGACTCGCAGAGGTCGGCGCAGCGCGCAACGTCGCACTGAGCGGCGGCGCCAGCGCAACAAGCGAGGGCGACTCCGTGGCGCAGCCAGGCGCCTGTTGTCCCTGGTCCCTGCAACTCCAACTATGGATGTGCCGGGTGGCGCCGGGGACCACGAGGCCAACCTCCATCTGGCCCCAGCTGTACCAGGTGGCCGTCTCAGACTCGGCACGTTGAACTGCCGAACTCTGAAGGCCCCCTGGCGTCGAGGTCCAGCTGGCCCACGACCTACAGCTGGACCTCATGATGCTGCAGGAGGTTTCTATCGTGGCTGAGCCGGGGCTCCACTCTGAGGACCTCGGAGCCGGCTGAGGCCTCCTGTACACGTCGGCCGACGACCGCGGCCGGGGCGGTGTCGGCGTACTGATCGGACCCCGCCTCCAGCAGAGCGTGCACTGCGCTTCGCTGTCCGCGCGACTGATGTGGGTCGACCTGCGACTGCGCGCCCGCTGCAACAAGCTGTTCTGCGCGTATGCACCACCGATGCTCACCCGAGGAGGCTCGTGCCTTCTTCGACTTCCTGGCTGGGGAGCTGGAAGAGGTGCCAACAAACCGTGACACGCTGGCAGTGCTCGGAGACCTGAACGCAGTTCCACGGAGGTCCGAGCGCTCGACCTTTGTCGCGGGACGCGAGAACGCCAACACCGACGCATTGGAGGATCTGCTTGACCGGCTGGACCTGCATGGTGTCCGCGAACACCCAGTTCCGCAAGCCCCTCTGCCCGCCTGCTCACCTTTGCGGGCTGCAAGAGAATTGTTGACGAACGTCACGAGGAGACATGCGATCATGCGCTGGTTTGCACTCGCGAGCGCCGCCGCGCACCAACTGCCACACCATGGCTCCGCTGGCTCTCCGGTCATGTCAACGACTCTTGCAGATAATTTCCCCTGCATTTTAACAAAATGCAACTCGATCAAATTTCAGATTTTTACAAAAGAATTCTTGCATACATCCTACAATCGCATATATGTAATGCTCTTGCTTTTCAACCGAGGAGAGATTAACGGATTAAGCTTGGATTTGCATCTACACTATCGCCCTTATATACTGTGCAAGCTAATAGGCTCAGCAGCCTAAATCCTCTCTCAGTAAATTCTCCCATTTCGTTTTGCCTCTCGCCTCTCTAAATCTATACATGTAGCACGCTGCCCCATCAGCAGAAATCCTCAAGCTCGATCTCTCGATTAGTGAGAACCGAACTCAAATAGCGCGACTCTATTATTCCGTTAAATCCATCACATCGTTGAGCTGTGTTAATAATGCTATTGTGAGTAGCTATCCGATTTCTGATTTTGTTAATACCGAGCTAAAAGCTTCAAATGTCGTTATTAGATTTCTGTGCGCACGGTTATATTTTCATAAAATTAGATTATTTGGAAATTGGGGTTGTTTGGCTTTTGTTTATCGAGTAGCTATAATTACAGAAAAACATAAGAGCGTATTTTCTGACAAGAAAATAATATAGGGAAGTTAAAGAATTACCTGGTATTTAGGAGAGAATACGGTGTAGGGTAGGTGAATACGGTGTAGGATAGGTGAATACGGTATAGGGTAGGTGAATACGGTGTAGGATAGGTGAATACGGTATAGGTTAGGTGAATACGGTATAGGGAAGCTGAATAGGGTGTAGGATAGGTGAATCTAGGGAAGGTGAATGTAAGGAAGGTAAATTTATAGAAGTGAATCTAAGGAAGGTGAATCTAGGGAAGGTGAATCTAGGGAAGGTGAATCTAAGGAAGGTGAATCTAAGGAAGGTGAATCTAGGGAAGGTGAATCTAGGGAAGATGAATCTAGGGAAGGTGAATCTAGGGAAGTTGAATCTAGGGAAAGTGAATCTAAGTGAATCTAGGGAAGGTGAATCTAGGGAAGGTGAATCTAGGGAAGGTGAATCTAGGGAAGTTGAATCTAGAGAAGGTGAATCTAAGAAGGTGAATCTAGGGAAGGTGAATCTAGGGAAGGTGAATCTAAGGAAGGTGAATCTAGCGAAGTGAATCTAGGGAAGGTGAATCTAAGGAAGGTGAATCTAAGGAAGGTGAATCTAAGGAATGTGAATCTAAGGAAGGGGAATCTAAGGAAGGTGAATCTAGGGAAGGTGAATCTAAGGAAGGTGAATCTAGCGAAGTGAATCTAGGGAAGGTGAATCTAAGGAAGGTGAATCTAGGGAAGGTGAATCTAGGGAAGGTGAATTTGTAGGTGAATATAAGACAGGTGAGTATTCGAGAGAGTGGAAGGATGAAGGGGGACTATAATTGAGTACGAGTAAGGGTAAGTGACGCAGGTCATATGGAAGAATAGAATGCTAGTCGGAAAAAGTCACATCGAGATCTAAATGATATTCAATTCAATCTAGGCACTGCATTTCAATTGAGGACTTAAATTAAAAAGGCTGTAATAATCACTTTATGATGAAGAACTTAATCGCACACACGTTTATTAAACTCCACAAAGATTTTAGTTTATCTACTACTTCTAATTGACAGTTTAATTAGATTTGCTAACAGCTACTATTTTTTCGGTAGAACTACAAAGCGACATTTAAATTTCTACACTAATCTACACGGAAATTAAAACAAATATGTCTATCTTGATCAACAAAAAGTACAATTACAACACATTGACAATTGTCATAAGCAAAAAGATTTTCAAAAACTTTATAATCTGTTAAAGTTTCACAATAATGTTAATACTTGGAAATTTGAGAGAGACGTTTTTAACTGATTTTCACTCTTTCGAACATTTTAACTCCGACAAGACAATAATGCAATAACTAAATGTAAAATTGACAGACAAAATACGGTCATCGAGCTAAAATTAGTTATATCAGCGTATAGCAGACAGGGGCTTCGAAATGAGTGTACCAATGGCGCCAAAATGAATGTACCAATGTCTCCAAAATAAGTGTACCAATGGCGCCAAAATGAGTGTATCAATGGCGTCGAAATGAGTGTACCAATGGCGCCGAAATGAGTGTACCGATGACTTCAAAATGAGTGTACCAATGGCGCCAAAATGAGTGTACCAATGGCGCCGAAATGAGTGTACCAATGGTCAGTGCATTGACCATTGGGGATGTCTATAAGTGAAGCCAATGATAACAACGATTAACGATTAATAATAAAGTACACATAAAAATTATGCATAAAGTACACATGTAAGTACACAGAACTCCTTCTGAATCATAATATAATGGTAGATTCGATGCATTTTTCTAAAGAGAGATATAGCAAAATCTCGATCATTACTCGATAATTGATTTAATTGATCTCTGTCGAAAGCGAAAAATTTACTGCGGTCTGGTTTGATTGTAAAATAGCTTTATTATCTGAAGAAGATCTTCTTAAGAATGAGTTGTAATTTAGGGATTGCAGCCTAGTGGCTACAGCGTCGAAATCACGACTGAAAGGTAGGGGGTTCGATACTCAACCTACTTAAAACGATTTGTGTCCTTGAGCAAGGGACTTACTCTGCATTGTCTTATGTCACCCAGCTGTAAAATTGGTACCAGCTGGGGTAATTAAGGGTGTGTGTGGCGACCCTCCAGTCCTTAGACTGAACAGCCGTACGCAGCCTTCAGATGCGCCGCGCAATAGCTGCGGCTGAGCTGTCGGTTGCACATCTGCCCATTAGGGCCGGTGTAACCAATTATTATATTATTACTATTATATCATTACTATTAAAGGTACTCGCACCGCACTGCTCCTCAATTCAGTAGATGTCGTGCCACTGGTGCACGATGCTGGGCTGATTTCTCAAGCAGTCGCTCCACTGCTCAACGCCGCTGCCCTGAGCAAAATTAGCGGATCCAATTACCGCTTTGCCCAGCAACCGGTTGGCGCCAAGGCGCGACCTGGCACAGATGAGTACGAACAGGTACACCTGGTCGGTGAGGTTTGGCGCCAGATGAAACCGGAACTCCTGTTGCACTAGTGGACTGGCGAGATTCTCTTTGATGAGAGGACTCTTCTTGGCCTTTACTGTCTGCTCGCGAGCCATGATGCTGGCGCGGAAGTACACATAGGCTGAAACAGATGATAGGCCGACAGGTTAATATTGCATAACAGCCAGAGGGCAGAGCACCTCATCGGTAAACCACGATCCTTTGGTTTCCATTCTGTGCGCAAGCCGCGTCAAGTCAGACGCGTTCACCGATGAGCTTCGAACCCGGCCCTCTGGACGATGTTAGAACCTGAACTTCTGCGAGTGAGTGCTAAATGTTAGGCTAGCTCGTACATTTCGAGCAATGTACGCTCCTAGCTGTTGTTTGAGATCTAATTATTGGCTACAAAATCGGCAATTTCCATGTTGTTTATGATTTTAATAAAAACTGTTTAGTAAGAGTTTGTTGATTGGCGTAAACTTCCCAGCACAGTCGTGCAGCCCAGCGCCTCAACTCATGCAACTACTAATAAATACTATATTACCCGTAGACAAAAAATGGTAGAGTGCAAAGAAATCTAGGAAAAAAGAAGGGCAGCATCGAGTAATGTAAATAAAGTGAGATGGATAGAAATGGCAACAATATGCGGTAGAATTCTCGAGTCACTGTAGCCTGCTGGCATCGATTTGTAAGCACGTGTGTCGTGTTCTCATGCTCAGCTGCCTGAAGCAGTGTTACCTGAAGTTTATCTGGGGGAAGTTACCCGGAATTTACTCACGGATGCTACCACTTGCAGTGTACCTTGTAATTTTACCTAGGATACACTGAGTGTGCTTCGACTTAAAGTCGGATTTTTTAACTTACGTCCTAACAAGCGGAATTTAATCGTACGTAATCTGGCATAAACTTACAGTCAGTCTCCTTCACTCGCAGATCTTTGCCCTCAACAATTCCAAGTGTGAGCAGTTTCTTCTGCTGCTTGTAGCTCAACGATAGAAGAATCCGTCCCGGAGGTCTTTTCGAATCAGTCTGTTGATTGTTTTGTTCAGGAGGGGCGGGAAGTTTTGAGTAAAATTTCCATCTAAATTTAGGCTAATTAGCAACAAAGGCAAATTATAGAGTCACTTCTCCACGTCAAGAATCAATTTTGTTAGTTATTAGTTCGGCCACTTGGAATTCGAGTCCTAAATTCGTTAAAGAAAGCCTACAGAAAAGTCTTAAAAATTCCATAAATAGTTACTTAATTTCGGCTCAGCTCTCTCTCTCCCTCTCTCTCTGGATCAGCATTAAGGATCTGTTTCGCTGACAAGGAGTCGCAGCCCTTGAAGTCGGTGCTGTGCTTGACTACTCTGACGAAGACTTGAATACTCGATCCACTTCAAGGAGAGCTTTAGTCGACATCATTATTTCTCTCTGTTTAAGGATTTCCTCAGCATTGGAGGAGTTCCCTTTTGTAGCAATCCCTTCAGATATCTGAGGAATCTGTTCAAGCAATTAGCCATAGCTATACGAGCTGCTTAATATACTTTTCCATCCCTTTTTTCTTACGAAACTGGAAGACTCAAAGCGGCCATACTTTTTTAGCTTCAAACCCCCCAATCAACCTTTCCAGCGTATTAGAGAACAAAATTATAGCCCAGGAAGCCCAGACTGAATGGATATGTGAATGTGGACACTTAAAAAGTCTCTAAAGATTGAGTGTCCGAACGAGGATTACAATCATTGTTGCTGAGCTAGATGGATTTCTACTTTCAATCGATTAGAGTTTGCGTACGCACGACTGTTATGTGGCATGAGAGGGGGGTTTGGAGGTGATGTACATCTGCTGAATCGATGAGGGGTGAGTTTGCGTACACACGATTGTTATGTCGCATGAGAGGGCTTTGGAGGCAATGTACATCTGCTGAATCGATGAGGGGTGAGTTTGCGTACACACGATTGTTATGAGGCATGAGAGCGGTTTGTAGGCAATGTACATCTGCTGAATCGATGAGGGGGTGAGTTTGCGTACACACGATTGTTATGTCGCATGAGAGAGGGCTTTGGAGGCAATGTACATCTGCTGAATCGATGAGGGGTGAGTTTGCGTACACACGATTGTTATGTCGCATGAGAGGGCTTTGGAGACAATGTACATCTGCTGAATCGATGAGGGGGTGAGTTTGCGTACACACGATTGTTATGTGGCATGAGAGGGCTTTGGAGGCGATGTACATCTGCTGAATCGATGAGGGGGGTGAGTTTGCGTACACACGATTGTCATGGGGCATGAGGGGGGTTTGAAGGCAATGTACATCTGCTGAACCGATGAGGGGTGAGTTTGCGTACACATGAGATAAGTCAAAGTGGGAAGTAAAAGTTTTTTTATACATAAAAAGCACAGTATCATGGCGTTTCTTTCTGACAGCTTTTTCTCGGTATTTTGAATTTTAAGTCAAAAGATATTCACCGATCTCATTAAAGGACTCGTACTAAATTATTAAAAGATGACGGCAAGCAATGAAAGTCAAGCGATTCAAGTTTCTCACATCGGCAGCCAGAGCGACGGGCTGCTGCAGTTCGCGCCAGATCTCGTGCCCGCCGGATCCCATCTCTAGCAGGGCGGCAATCTGCACAGCGCAATGCCCGATCACGTGCGGCTTGCCAACGGGCACCGTCTCCTTCACCTTGAAGTGCAGCTCGCTCTCGGGCGCGTCCTCCTGGGTGCAGGGCAGTGCAAACTGGCGATCGAACTGGGGATTGCAGGCCGCGCTAACCAGCTGAGTCTTGCGCTTCTCTTTGCTGCCGCCCGGTCTGGTGTAGGCCAGAGCAACATAGAATGTGCACATGTTGCTGGGCCGACGGCGCAACAAGTACTTGGCCTGGCAAATGGTCACTAGGAGAGTCGATTTCTTCGGCATCAGCTCCAGCTTCAGACAGAGCCGTCCAAGTAGAGTCTCGTGCTGCATATCGGGATCCTGATCTGTTGGATACAGCGACAGATTAAGTCCCAGCTCCTCCAGGGTGGTCGCCGTATCCGAACCTGTCGACGAGGAACACCTCGCTGCTCGGCGATGCAAATCGCTGAAGCTGCTGGCTCGACGCCGGCGCAAATATTCCACGGCACCCTCGCTGACGCTCTCGGGCACCGGGCTGATCATCAGGAGGCACTCGGAGCTCTGGCGATATTTGCCAGTCAGGAAGGCCTTCTTGTCTGCGACGGCTGTTGGCGTGGTGTCGGCCATCTGGCCCGAGGCGCTGCTCAACTTGGCTGAGTAGGGCGACCAATCGGCTGACGAAGCAGGCGTCAGGGAGCTGCCGCTGCCGAACGTGGGCCTCCTCGGCGACAGCAGCTGCGTCTGCGAGAAGGTTCGATAACTACCAGTACTGGGCTTCGGGCACTGCAGCAGCTCGCTGTGGCTGCGCGAGCCCACCATCAGCTCCTCCGTGGAGCCGCCGCCGAACACTGAGCTGGCCCGGCCATCGTCGCTGGAGGTTCGGTGATCCCCAGTCAGCAGGAAGCCGTGCGTGCTGGCCTCCGGCTGCTTCGACCAGGGCGCCCAGGTCCAGCTGCGGCACCACAGGCAGAGGCCGACGGTCACCGAGACGATGGCGCCGCTGATGGTGCAGACAACAACAAGGATGACGTCAGAGGAGTTCATGCTGTTTTTCTTTCAAATTGTTGACTGCTCAGATTTCGGACGAAAGCGGCTCAACTTTTGCTAGCTAAGGGGATATTTATTCAGCCCTAGCCGAATGCGGGAGATTTTTCCCAGCCAATAGGGATTCGCTTTGCCATCATTTCGAGGGCTTTGCTGTTAATCCGTCTCGCTGCTCAGTCCGGCTGTTCCCTATGTTCCTGCTCTGGCAAATTCTTTTGCGGCTTCGATTACAAAGCGGCCGCAGCAGAAGCCACGAAGTCGCAATCTCGATATTATTAATTTGCGCGGCTAACCACTTCTACGAGGTATGATGAAAAATAATGTCGATCATATAAAATGGCTATATTTGAAGTCTGGAAAAGTAATCCTTCCTTTTCGTCTTGACCCTCCTTAAGCAATGGAGTCTTCTCCTTCCTAGAAGTTCCCTGTAATGGGTAAAGCTGGATGCCCGAGTGTGCTGGGTTGAGTTGAACCCCTGTCAGGTAGGCTGGTTGATTACTTATTAACAAGGATAAGGCATAGTGAACCGAGTGAGTAGCTTAGCGGTCAGTAACATTCATTTGTGCTCTTGCACGGAAATTGGCCGGTGGGTTGTCGTGCGTTTTACAGCCATGAGGGCCAACACCCCGAGGCACAGAGAGCGTACATGCCCCGAGGGTTAGAAAGTCGAGGATGTACACCCTGTGTGAGCGTGTGAGATACGCCTGCCTACTTGGGCAGAATTGCCCCAGCGCTGGTTGTGCGACGGACGATGTCACCGAAGGCGTTGTGCTAGGGGTGCCCGCAGGCCTCCTGCTGTTATATATTGAACCTAAAAAGGCGTAGGCGTACCGCGGTAGCACCGCTCGCTTGCCACGGAGCAACCATTAATATTCTAGTATAATAGAAATTCATTATAGAAAAACTGGATCCAAAAGACTTCTGGATTATAAGTCAGATATCTAGAATCTCGAACTAGGATGGTGTGCAAGATTTTATTAAAAACTTCCTCCTGGAAATTCGTCTTTTGAGTTCAATTTGAGGTGCCACCTTGCACATGTAAAACGTTGCATGATTATGCCCCATTAGTTATTTCGCTTAGTCTCAGGGGAGGCGGTTTTGCATGAGCAACGTTCACAAATCAAGGCAAGTTCCCTGCGCAATCACTTTAGGATGGGTGTCTGGAAAATTCCCGAGACTTTTAATCCCAAAGCTAAAATAAAAGCAGCTACAGGCACTTTAAATGCGGCACTTTTTGTCTTTCTAATTTGTTCCATTCAAAAGTTATGCTTGAAAACCCATCGCAATGCCACTGATCCACTTACAGCGAAAGTGAAAGTTATAGTCGTTGTTAATCTCGTAGCTTTGAGATTAAAAGTACAAAAACTGGAAAAGGGGGTTGTCGAGCGATGTCAAATCCATGAGGGCCCAACCTCCAAGGCACAAGGCCGAGAGCGTTGCACCAGAAGTGCGACATTGTGCCACAACCACTCCGCTGAGGTAATTCTGTCCGCTGACCTCCTGAGAGCACATTCAAGTGCGACAATGCTGTACGCAGGCCCGGACTCATACTCATATAATCAAACGTTTATTTGCTTCGTAAAAATGGAAAATTCTGTGGAAAAGGAAATAAATTTCCACAGAATTGCGGGAAGCCAGCGAAGAGATGAAATATCCAAATAGCTCCTGTCGAACTAATATAGTTGCTTCAAAGCAGCGAGCTGAGCCATGGGAGAGCTAATATTTCTGTCAAACGGCCGAGAGGAGAGCAGAAATGTACCAAGAGATTCGGTCGTGAGAAAAGAAAGCGAATATTTAGCCGAATGACTGAGCACACAACGACATCATCCGCTCTCCGACTCTTTTGATCTATAGTTCTGCCTGCTTCTGCCGCTGCTGCTGCTATTGATGATGTACTTTAGCAATCCAAGGGAATAATTAAACGCGTCAGATATTGCGAGCCAAAATTTATTAGACGCCATATAAGCTGTCCAAGCCGTTTTAGTGTATACTGAATGTGTACCGGCTTGAAGTTATAAAGCTTATTGCACGAGCTACCGTATATGATCCCCAAGACGATTTAAACTGAAGCAGATCAAGTTCGGAGAAGAGTCAGACCAGCATCTCATACTCGTACATGCCCTATGCTTTAATTTACGAATCTGTTTGGCACTTTGCGCAGAAAAGTACGCCTCGCTCGGTTGTGAAGTCAAACTCTTTTCTACACAGTAGAGTTATTTGGAGCCTATCCTTTACTCTAGCCCAATCTAACCCTAACCCTCGTAGGTCAAGGAAGTCTTACGGAAGTTAAGGACAGTCTCGATTCTCTCGATAACACGGTGTGGACAGTCTCGATTCTCACGACAACATGCGGTGTGGACAGTCCCGATTCTCACGACAACATGCGGTGTGGACAGTCTCGATTCTCACGATAACACGGTGAGGACAGTCTTGATTCTCACGACAACACGGTGAGGACAGTCTCGATTCTCAGGATAACTCGGTGAGGACAGTCTCGATTCTCACGACAACACGGTGAGGACAGTCTCGATTCTCACGACAACACCGTGTGGACAGTCTCGATTCTCACGACAACACGGTGTGGACAGTCTCGATTCTCACGACAACACCGTGTGGACAGTCTCGATTCTCACGACAACACCGTGTGGACAGTCTCGATTCTCACGACAACACCGTGTGGACAGTCTCGATTCTCACGACAACACCGTGTGGACAGTCTCGATTCTCACGACAACACCGTGTGGACAGTCTCGATTCTCACGACAACACGGTGAGGACAGTCTCGATTCTCACGACAACACGGTGAGGACAGTCTCGATTCTCACGACAACACCGTGTGGACAGTCTCGATTCTCACGACAACACCGTGTGGACAGTCTCGATTCTCACGACAACACCGTGTGGACAGTCTCGATTCTCACGACAACACCGTGTGGACAGTCTCGATTCTCACGACAACACCGTGTGGACAGTCTCGATTCTCACGACAACACCGTGTGGACAGTCTCGATTCTCACGACAACACGGTGTGGACAGTCTCGATTCTCACGACAACACCGTGTGGACAGTCTCGATTCTCACGACAACACCGTGTGGACAGTCTCGATTCTCACGACAACACGGTGAGGACAGTCTCGATTCTCACGACAACACCGTGTGGACAGTCTCGATTCTCACGACAACACGGTGAGGACAGTCTCGATTCTCACGACAACACCGTGTGGACAGTCTCGATTCTCACGACAACACGGTGTAGACAGTCTCGATTCTCACGACAACACGGAGTGAACAATTTCAATTCACCAAAGAAAGCGAAATGCCTAATCTTATTTGCAGAGAAGTCCCAGACATTGCATGGCTAAAATTCTACAGTTGACTCCTTTATTGATTTCCCAATGTAGCGATGGCGATCTTCTTCACGAGCGTCGACTAGATGGAAACACTGCCTCTATGCATCCCCCATATGCGGCGTCAAATAACAACATCGAGGTCGTTTTACAAAGACGTTGTTACATCGCTTCCTCTTATTTGTCTCATCAGCCGAAGGAAAGAAAAATGCTTCTTCTACAAAGAAGTAGCAATAACAGTTCAGGCTTTGAGGCTTTCATCTAACCATTCGTTTCATCTTCATTAGCTGATGTTAGCTAAAGCAATGTACATGTTGCCTCGACAGAGAATTAGGCTCTTTCGGGCGATGTAAATATTGAATTGCAAAAGCAGAGCATAAGAGCATATGGTAATAAATTTGGCACCTGTACCGATTGAGTAGAAAGCTGAGTTTTAATTTGAGGTTTCAAACATAATTTGCATTCTAGGAATAGACTGATAACATTGGATCGAAGTGCTTGATTATTGGTGGTAGAATTTGTGATTCATTTGTGATTAATGATGCTATTGGCCAAGAAATCAGGTTTATTATTGATCAGAAGCACTGGATGTAATTGACTATCAATCGTTATGCATGAACAGTGATCAAGGATGTCTTTTATCAAGAATTTTCTGCGTACTTTACCATTCACAAATCTAGGGTATGATTGACCTACTAAGAATTTGATTGAGACCGTAGAATCAAGGATGCACCACTAAATTAAGGATATGATTGATTGTAGAATAAAGAGTATGACCCTAGTATCAACGATGTGATTGACCGTACAATCAAGGATATGACCATAGAACCAAGGATACGACGATAGAACAAAGAATATGACCATAGAATCAATGATGTAATTGACCGTAGAATCAAGGATATGACCATAGAATCAATGATGTGATTGACCGTAGAATCAAGGATATGACCATAGAATCAATGATGTGATTGACCGTAGAATCAAGGATATGACCATAGAATCAATGATGTGATTGACCGTAGAATCAAGGATATGACCATAGAATCAATGATGTGATTGACCGTAGAATCAAGGATATGACCATAGAATCAATGATGTGATTGACCGTAGAATCAAGGATATGACCATAGAACGAAGGATGTGATTGACCGTATAATCGAGGATATGATGGATCAATAGAATCTATATAGGATAGGGCTGACTTTGAATCAAGGAGACGATTTACCAGGAGTCATGAATGTGATTAAACATTTTTAAACGCTTAAGAATACGGGTATGACTATTAACCAGAGATCTAGCTTATCGAGAGTGAATGACAAAAAGAATGTAAAAAGACTCTATCTTCTTATCTTCCCGTAATCTAAAAGGTGGATTTTAATAGTGCACATGCAGATAATTAAATATTAAAAATCGAAATGTCCTTAACTATAGCAGAATCATGAAATATTTGTGTTTTTCTTTGAATTTCACTTTCGATTTCTCTGATCAAAGCGTCATTGTGCATATGTTAGTTCGGCTCTAGCGACAAAGCAATAAATGAACGCGATTCAGCGAATTTCCTACTCGTTTATTTCTAGAAAAATCTGCAAAACCCACCCATGTAGTCAAACTGCACCCCTCTTTAGTTGCTCACTTTTCCGCGATGTTATAATTACTCTAACCGTCTTCTCCCGTTGAGAACACTTCTTCAAAAACATCTATTTTGAGAGACCCCGAGCTGTAACTTACGGTAATTTTCTACCGTATTGCCAAATATGGAAATTTCGGAAAGGTCTGGAGAAGTATGCCTGGATAGGCACTATAATTTATTTACCTTGAGTTCTTCGAACTTGATGCGAAATCACCTTGAACTTACTAAAATTTTTTGTTAAGCGAATTCGTAATCAACCTATAATTGTCGCATTTTAGTTACATGGTATAAGATTAGGGCCCGTGAAGCCTCCCTATCCAGCTCTCGGGCCTGCTAAAGGCTTGCGTCTCTTCTCAGCTCTCTTTCTCTTCCCTCTCCTCTATTAGCTCTCCTTTCCTCTCTCATCAGGCCCGCAGCAATCAATGAGCTGGATTCTTTATCTTGTCCTTGTGGTAAAAAAAGTTTGTCAATCCCTGCTGTAAAGGAAACGGAGCGCTCGCATACAAGCAGCCATTTCAACGAATTCATGGTTGTACTTTGCTGGCTCTCTACAACGAACGGCCTAATTAAATTGGCCGTCTCACGGATGTATCCACCTTTTCTAAATGTCTAGAAAGCTTGCTAATTGTAATGGAACAAGTAGAGGTATATAGTGGCTTTTGCGTCAAACAACCGTAATGAGATTGAGTCTAGACTGCTTATTGATTTCTCTATACTGGGTCAGGTACGCGACATGAGCTTTTTGTCTCGGGCACCTTACAGCCGCGATTTTGCAAATC
Source organism: Macrostomum lignano (assembly GCA_002269645.1). NCBI lineage: Eukaryota > Metazoa > Platyhelminthes > Macrostomidae > Macrostomum > Macrostomum lignano. The sequence goes on from NIVC01003295.1 coordinate 13,681, forward strand.
TTGCAAAAGCTTTAAATGACCAAATAACTATTCACCTGGACAGTTTAATTCAAACCTAAAACTTTGCTTCAGGGCGCCAAAATGAGTATCTGCAGCACCAGGATGAGTACCTGACAGCCAACATGACTATTTGATGCTGTAGTCGGGCCTACGGCGTCAAAATGACTATTTGATGCTGTAGTCGGGCCTACGGCGTCAAAATGACTATTTGATGCTGTAGTCTGGCCTGCGGCGTCAAAATGACTATTTGATGCTGTAGTCGGGCCTGAGACGTCAAAATGACTATTTGATGCTGTAGTCGGGCCTGAGGCGTCAAAATGACTATTTGATGCTGTAGTCGGGCCTGCGCCGTCAAAATGACTATTTGATGCTGTAGTCGGGCCTGAGGCGTCAAAATGACTATTTGATGCTGTAGTCTGGCCTACGGCGTCAAAATGACTATTTGATGCTGTATTCTAGCCTGCGGCGTCAAAATGACTATTTGATGCTGTAGTCGGGCCTGAGGCGTCAAAATGACTATTTGATGCTGTAGTCGGGCCTGAGGCGTCAAAATGACTATTTGATGCTGTAGTCGGGCCTGAGGCGTCAAAATGACTATTTGATGCTGTAGTCGGGCCTGAGACGTCAAAATGACTATTTGATGCTGTAGTCGAGCCTGAGGCGTCAAAATGACTATTTGATGCTGTAGTCGAGCCTGAGACGTCAAAATGACTATTTGATGCTGTAGTCGGGCCTGAGGCGTCAAAATGACTATTTGATGCTGTAGTCGAGCCTGAGACGTCAAAATGACTATTTGATGCTGTATATTCTGGCCTGAGGCGTCAAAATGAGTATTTAGATGCTGTAGTCGGGCCTGCGGCGTCAAAATGACTATTTGATGCTGTAGTCGGGCCTGAGGCGTCAAAATGACTATTTGATGCTGTAGTCGAGCCTGAGACGTCAAAATGACTATTTGATGCTGTATATTCTGGCCTGAGGCGTCAAAATGAGTATTTAGATGCTGTAGTCGGGCCTGCGGCGTCAAAATGACTATTTGATGCTGTAGTCGGGCCTGAGGCGTCAAAATGACTATTTGTTGCTGTAGTCGAGCCTGAGACGTCAAAATGACTATTTGATGCTGTATATTCTGGCCTGAGGCGTCAAAATGACTATTTGATGCTGTATATTCTGGCCTGAGGCGTTAAAATGACTATTTGATGCTGTAGTCGGGCCTGAGACGTCAAAATGACTATTTGATGCTGTAGTCGAGCCTGAGACGTCAAAATGACTATTTGATGCTGTAGTCGAGCCTGAGACGTCAAAATGACTATTTGATGCTGTAGTCGGGCCTGAGACGTCAAAATGACTATTTGATGCTGTATATTCTGGCCTGAGGCGTCAAAATGAGTATTTAGATGCTGTAGTCTGGCCTGCGGCGCCAAAATGAGTATTAACAACACCGATTATCAAAATATTATAGAGAATTTTCTTTTTGGATTGTTGGTTTTGTTGTTCCCTTCAATTCTCACCAAATTATAAACTCCGAGGTGACGATCCCTGTAATCAACTGATGTATTAATTTGAATAGAGGCGCAGTCTTGTACTTAATTTCTTATTCAAAGCTGCATGCTGACAGAAAGTCGTACTCACAACCCTGCCCCATTCATGCACCGCATCCTGTCAGATCTTCTCCCTCCTATGGCAACTGTTTCTATGTGTGCGGTCGCCCACGCCCATTTCAAATTCTGCTGCGATTCTATACATCGATGAGCTGTTGAATTTGTTCCCTCAGAATGATTATAGATTGCTTCGTTAGGGCCCTGAGAAACCCAGCTCGTTTGTCTCAGGAGTCTATTAATTAAGAAGTCATTTTGCTAACTAGCTCATACCCCTGTTTTGTAGCTGAAATTTGTTGCTCATGAATCCTACAACACACAAAACTCATTCGACATTCGCCATCCAAGTATACGAGCGCCAAATCGTACTTATCGATATATATGATATATGATGATATATGTATGTCTTTAAATGTTTAGAGTCCAGGCTTACCAGCTGTTACATGAGCTGATATATGAATTACATGCATGCAAGTGGAGAGCTATTAATTACATGTAATATATACAGATGCACAGTACATGCAACCGCATAATTTCTTAACGAGGTGTACGAGCTGTGTACGCTCGTACGTGTATGGTGTAGCTATATTAAAATAACCAATTGTACATTCGGCAATTACTACTGGTGCAGGTGATCGATCTGAAAGCTTCAATTTAGACCGGCCTTATAAGTGATTGAATAACAACAGAGTATATATATTGATTAGTGTCATGTTGTTTAGATAAAACCAGAAGGTTATAAAGAGTGAAAAGTGAAAAAATGAATTATTGTTATAAAAATTTGCAAAATGAAAAGATGATAGTACGTAGCAGTGTGGCGGTGGCGGATCCAGCTACAAGGGAGGGGGCAAGGGGGCCCATGACGGCCCCCCTCGCTAAGGGCCGATTTTTTCTGGCATATTTTCCTTGTTTTGGCGATTTTTGCTTAATATGCCATGAAACATATTTATAGGAATTGTCTGTCTTTTTAAAACTTTTTTTCGACCGGCCTGGGAGTGGCATTGTACATGAATATATGATTCTGTCTAAAGCCTAATGAATTGATTAAACCAATGATGTAACCGCCCTTGTCGCCTGTCGGCTCCGTTGAGAGACGAACACATGACTAGAGGGGGCAATGACCGTAGGCTGCCTATGACCGGGCAATGACCTGATGGACCTCCAGCACCAGACTGTCCCGCCCACATGATTGATAGCTTTGGTAGCGCTTTGTGACCAGAGGGCCAAGGACCCACATGGACCCCACCATGGGCCCACCTGTAGCCAAGGTGCAATAGTTGGTCACTCGGTCATGGTATGACCGAGTGGCTGCCACCACTCTATGTGACCTGGCGCACCTGGATCTTACTACCAGACCTCTCGAGGCTAGAGCCCCGTTTGGGATGGTTACCAGGAGATTTAGGCTAACAGGGGAGACACATGCAGCCGAGTACAGGGACTGCTTGGGGCATGATCGGGAACTCTGGGCTCAATCTGGAGGATTTCTCAGCAGGGGATCCTATGTGGCTGTGAGCGAGGCTGACTTGCGACTTTGATTACTAAGAGTAGTATGAGGCGAACATGTACTGTCTATAGTTTAGATTGCTCAGGGCGAAGGGACGCGTCAGCATGGGGTTGCAACCTTCCTACTGCCATTCTGTGCCAAGACTCGCTAATCCCTCTACTGCACGCACACACGGCCCCGCAGCACGCACTCACAGGCGAGCTTTGCACGGGGAGAGGCCATTAGCTTGCCCAAACTTCCCTATGCTTTGCCACCCCGGGAGAAAGGCTTAGCAAGCCATGAGTGAAATGATGGTGAAAGAGTGAATAATGATGAGGTTAGTTAATAGTTAATAATTAGGCCCTTAGGCAAATAATTAGGCAATTAGGCGGCTTCACTATTGAGTAAAAATACAGCAAACGGTACGGTATCACAACTGGCTCAGCTCTCTAATCAGACAATGGACAAATAGGCAAACTCCGGATAAGCAAAGGCAATTAGAGCACAAATCAGTAACAGGAACTTACCGGCAGCTGCACAGAGAGAGAGAGAGAGAGAGAGAGACGGAGTGACCGAGGGCGGCTGTAGGCTGCAGTCAGGCGGACAGTGAAGCGGCGATGCGCTGAAGCGACGAGGCGCTGGTGTAGATCAGGCGAAGCTGATGATGCTGGGCGGTGTCAGACCGCTGGCCAATAGGCGAGCTCACTTGGGGAGCTGAAGATAACTTGGCGGTAACAGACCGCGGACCGGCAGGGATTCGTCTTATAGACGAATGGGTCAGAACTCAGTCTGACGGCAAGTCTAAAGAAAGACTAGGAGCCCGAAGGTGGGCAAAAGTTGAGGATTCTCATGCCGAAAACCGCTTCCTTATATAGCCTTCCCAGCCGCCAAGGTCGTTTCCATGACTCCCTCTCTCTGATTGGCTGCCGGCAGAATGACGTCAGAATGAGTCATGATGAGAAGCATGAGAACGGCATAGCAACATGAGAAATGGGAGAATTGCGCAATCCGGAGGTGGGGTGGGGGATTATTGGCGCAGCGGGAGGTCGAAAAAGTGTTGCGCAAGCAAACATTGAGAAACAATGGGGCTGGGGTCGAGAACAAAGGAATTGGAAATCGGGGATAATTGGGGAGAATCGAAAACAATAGAAAAGCAAACATTGGGAAAAAGTTGATAATTAGGTGCGAAAACGAGAACAATAGAAAGAGAAAATCGGAGAAAATGTGATAATTGGTGGGGGTAAAGAGAACAAAAGAATTAAAAACGAGAACAATAGAAGCGGAGGTGGGGTGGGTGTCGCATGAGAAATTTGGGGAGGAGAACAATAGCATAAGAAAAGGTTGCGCAAGAGAGGGGGGATGAGTCATCGATGAGTCATCGAAGGGAAGAAGGGGTCACACGACTTGCGTCACCGTTTGGGAGTTTGAGAAGGGATGGGGACAGCTTGAGCGCATAAAATACTGTAAGTAGACGCAGAGAAAGGGGGGACAGCGCAGGAAAATAGTGCGAAAAGGGGCAAAAAGAGGGGAGACAGGAAAAGTACATGAAGGATAGGGCGGAGCGCAGAGGAGATAGGGTAGAGGGGGAGGTACAAAGAGGGAGGGGGAGCTCCGGAAAGGCAAGTGTGGCGGCAGGGGAGACGGAGCCAAGGCAGCAGGGGGGGGGTGCAGCAGAGCGGGAGTCTCCAGGCCTGGGGGGTCGAAGACCTGGCCGAGTCTCAACAGCTCTGTGCAGGGGGTGCACGGCGATAGGAGGCACTTTCGAAAAAGTTCCCCTGCCCTATCCCACGACCAGAGCGTGGTTACATCACCAATAAAATTTATGGCATATTCATTTATGGGCCGACATGGCCGACACTCCCATGCATTTTGAAATTTCACGTTTTTTCGCCAAAAAATGCTCCCGTTCTGCAACCACTGCACCACCGATTGAGTTGAGTGAGGTGTCGATCGATAGAACACTTTAAGATCTATCGAATGAATGTACTTTCAAGTGCAAAGATTTTTAACTGAGCCGCAAATTAACTGGAAAGACGATTTTTTTCAAAATTGCTTCTGGGGGAGATCTCAAAACTTGATCGTACACTTTACGAGATACGGCTTCGACATCTGATGATCAGAGTTGTCAAACTAAATTTCCTACAAAATGGTATAAGGCGCTTTGATTTATTTTAGTTTTGGTGGGTCTCTTTGGTAGAAAAATTACCCTCATTTTATTATTTCGCCACTTTTTCCTACGAAACTGTCCGAGTTTGCGCTTCAAAGCAGTGCAGTTGGATGCGCAATGCAAAAATCTACAAGTGTCTAAAAGTTCTGTTTTCACGATTCTGTAGTGCTGAGAAAATCGACAAGAATCGATTTTTCAAAAAATCACGTGAGTTTCGCATTATTGCTCATTATAATTTTGAGAACATGGTGCGAATAATCCGACCTCGAATTTCTATAGCATAGTTGCTGTACTATATTGGTTTAAATTGCCGCCGTCTGATTTCGCTGCTTTCGGGTTGAAAAATCAATCAGAAATCGATAATTAGTGATTTTTGGCTAATTGGGTGCCCGAAAAATGGATGAATAAAATTTTAAAAGAATGCTAGATCAAAGGCGAATACCGCAACGAGTTGTACTAATGTCTGGCTAAAATTGACTAAGTTGTAAAAAGTCTGCTCCAAGTGCTCATGTGTCAAAAGTGATTGGAAATCGATCAGAGTAGTGATTTTTTAATATTTTGCTTGAAATCAGGCAAAAACGCAATGGGACGGCGTTATTTTTATGACGGCTGATTTCCCACATAACGATCGGCATATTTACAGTGTGCAATTTCTGGAGATTCGGTTCATTGGGTAAAAAATTATTGATAAAAAACTTGTTTACTTGTGACACTTTTGTTACTTACGGGGCTAATTAACCGGGAAATGGTAGGAATTTTGCACTGAAACCAATGCACACGCCGGGGGGAGCTTGTCGGGGAATACTCCCCGGGGAATTGGACCGGGGACCCTGGGGAGAAAAAAGTATTAAAAAATGTATTTGTAACTTAATTTTTGCCGTTAAAATAAGAAAATGATTCACAGAATGCTGATTGAAACTCTGTCTATGCTATTTTACCGCATAACTGCTTATTTCAATGTTTTACATGTATTTCAAACACAACACACGTTTAAATGTTTTTCACTACGAGTCTTTCAATCAAGGAAATTGCACGTAGAAACCCGTCAGGAAAAAGAAGCCTCACTGACTACTGAGTTGGTCTGCGTTGACGGCTTGACGCATTTGACGACGCAGGCGCAGCGCTGCGTCCTGCGTCAGTCACTGACGCATGGGGGGTGTCATACATATACTCCCAATTAGACAAGAACAAAATGGTGATTTATAACTGTATTTTCCGCCTCCGGAGTCTGGACTCTTTCTGACAAAGGTGCGCGCACGATTTCGTGATGCCACGTTGTCAAATACAGTTTTAAAAAACATTGTTTTTACCCTTGCGCCTTGAACATGTAGTACAAAGCTTAAATCAAAGTTTAAAAAATTCCACTTACGAATCTAAGTTATCCGCCGTTTTTACTTATCTTTTCTTTTCCTCGGGGCCCCAGGGGTCCCCAGAGAATGACAGTAAATTCCCCGGGGTCCCCGATAAGATAATTCCCTGGGGAATCGACATCCCTATTCCCTTCCTAAAAATCATTCGACGTTAGAGACATCTTACAATGACTCTCCCCCTACTTTATCTATTAGGCTAACTTTATGTATGACACGACACAAAATATTAGGAGCATCAGCGTTAATAATGCCTTGGAAGTTTTTAAATAATCGATACAACACTAGGTATTATAAAATTCCAACCCCAAAGCTCACTGGGGCGAAAAGACATTGTCTTCATTAACTAGTGCTTTATGTAGAATATGCTATAAATTTTATTGGTTTAATCAATAATCAATCAATAGTCTAGTCTACTGCATAGTAACAGTAGCACAAACCAATCATGCATCCGTCTTCTTAGCCATGAGAGGAGCTGCATTACGAGTTAAGCTACGCTATAATTCATATAGATGATATTAATTATATATTTTATATATATATATTTTAAGTACTAGTAATTTATATAAACTAAATTCAGTTTAAAATCTGTTTAAAAAAAAATTTGTTGCCTATATTCTTCTATATTGTGTTTAACTTTTGTTAATACTTTTAAACTTTTCAGCTTGTTCAAAACACTTCGCGTTTAAATTTACCCACATTTTTGTAAGTTCTTATTTAAAATGACGAAACACAACACTAAGATAGTGAAAGTGCTATGTCTGTTACTAGGCTCCACTTTTGCTGTGGTTGATTAGTTTTAGCATGTTTGTGAGCGAATCTAGGATTTTAAATTTTAGTGATGTAACATTACGTAAATTCTACATACACTAAATGTGACAACTCAATTTTTTAAAATTTGTTTGTACACGTGGGTTGGGTGTGCAAGCACCAACCAGTGTACTTCTAAAGTAATTCACTTCACTGTTCTGCTTATTGTTTAGGTTTTTAAAAACGTTTTTAAATTTATATGCTGGCTTAAATTCTTAACAGCTTTCCCAATGTCAATCTAGTTTTTTGGGCCATATGGGGTTTTTGGCCCCTTGAAAATTTCATTGGCAACTGGATTTTAGGCATCAGAGGCCAATCTAGCAATTTCACTTTCTCTGTGCCAATTACCAATTAAAAAAACTGATTTTGTAAGTGTAAAAAAAGTGCCATATAAAATTGATATGATGGATTGGAATTGTTAGTTTGTTTTTGTTTGCAGCATAGATAGATAGCAATCTTAGACTCAAGTTGAGAGAACTAATTTCTGCTTTTCAAATGTAGCCTTGGAAATAGAGGCCTATTCATTCTCAAGAATTTGGCTAGTTGCCAATGGGAAACTGAAAATAGCCATTGGCAACTAGATTTTGAGCCCCAACTCAAGGCCAAGGGCCAGCAGCTGGCAAAGTTCTAGATTTCCAACCTTAAAAAACCTAGAATTGTCAATGAAGTGTGCCTTTTTGCTCAAAACCCTTTGTTATTTTTTGTCAAGTTAATCTCTACATATAAATATAATATGAATAAAGACTAATTATAATCTAGGCTAAGCCCAGAGTCAAGAAGGTGGCATAGTGTGCGCCAGAATAATTTTTTTGGGACAATTTGTGCGCCGTCTATGCGCTGTCTATGTGCCATTTGTGCATTGTCTATGCGCCGTCTGTGCGCCACTCTTCACAAGTAGAGTTTTCTAAGAAAGGCCTTTGTACAAAAAGCCTTTTTAAAATGTTACATATATTTTCATTTTAAACAAACTTAAATTATACCTACAAATAGAATAATGCAAAATTGACATTTTTAGCAATAATTTATACTAATTTTATTTACTGTTAATTTTAAAGAAGCAAAAAGTTTATCACTGACTTCTAGACTATACAAATCTCCTTTATTTTACATAAAATTGTTAATTTGCATTACAATTTTCATGCATGTCACGGACCTTATGCGCCACAATTATGCGCCACATGCGCTGGGGACCTTAGTGTGCGCCATGATTGTGCGCCAAGTGTGCCAAGGACCCCTTGTATGCGCCGCGCTTATGCGCCAATGTGTGCCAAGACCCTTTGTGTGCGCGGGAATTTTCCCCCTCAGAGGCCACCTTCCTGACTATGGAGCTAGGCATTGTCATTGACATCTAGGTGGCTAAGCTTAGGGCTAAACATACACGGGCAACAGTCAGCCAAGTTAGCTAATTCGGCTGACCGATTTGGCAGCCAACCAAGGTAAGTTGTAAAAATGCACACCTAAATAAATACCCAAGTAGTACTAAGTAGATCCCTATTGGAATAAGTTTCAAAAACCTGCGGACGCGCAACACGGGTGCCAAAATTGTACCCTCAAAAGCGCGACGCGACACCAAATTTTTTTGACTGGGGGGCAGCGACGCGCTATGCAATACCAATGTCTGTTGACTGAATGACCGGGGGGGGAGGACGCCACAGCAGCCACATTGCAATTGACAATTCCCATTTTGCTGTTCACTCCCAACATCAAAAACATAGGGCGAGGGACGAGAGTATTCCTTTTAATTTCGCGGAAAAAGAAAAGAAATTAAAAAACAATAAACAGTAAAATAACAAAGGTACAACACTTAGAAAAACAGTGCATGCATTGTAACTAACAAGTAACATTTCAAAAAATTATATTTGAAGTATGAGTTACTTTACTGTCAAAATAAAAAAGAACAATTCAAGAACTTGTTATTATCAAACATGTTTGAAACATTTAAATACCGAGAAACAACCGGGAACATATTACAATGAAACACAGTTTGCAAGGTTTTGGCTACAGGTCCAGGCCGCGACGCGACGCATGACGACACCAGGTTTCCAGTGTCGCGTGACGCGACACACCACTTGACACCACTGTCGCGCGACGCAACACCAGGAGAATCCGAAAATGCGACAGACAGTCGTCTACATTTTGTCAACTTATTCCAATAGGGAAGTAGATGACAAGGCATTTTGCCCTAATAAGACAGTCATAGTTACTCCTGCCATATGCCAAAAGTTGCATTAATTTTGCTTTAGGGTTTCTTGGCATAAACCCGATTATTAGTTATCAGACAAGACCCAAAGTAGTTGGGTCAAGATGTTTACTTTTTAGGCCTTTTTATATACATGCCCAACCTCAAAATTTTACCCATCTAGTGTGACTTAGTTTTGTCTAAATTTTTGACTTAGTTTCTCCTAATTGCAACCTAATTTTCACTTTGTATATGACTTTTCTTGCTTTGTTCTCTTTTCTTCTCCTTTCTCTCTTCTCCCTCCTTTCTTTTCCTTTTCTCTTCTTCTCCTTTCTTTCTACCCCCAATCTTTCGATTTTGTGACTTATCTTGGCCAGTGGCCATTTCACCTGTCTAGTTTGGATGGGTTGGACAGGTGTTGGGCAATTATGCCTATCTATATAAAATATGTAAGCTTTTTGTAATAATTTTGTATCATCATTATCATGTATCATTTTGTAAGCTTCCTATGAATAAACTCATTTCTGTTATTATTTATTAGGCCTGACTTAACGTTTTTAGCATTTTTTAGATATAAAAAACAATATAAAGGCAAGAAGTTATTAAAGAAATTATTAAATTCAGGCAAAATAAAAATAGAAAATGCAAAATAAACTTCTTTGTTTCAAGTCCCAAATGCTAGTTTAGGGCTAATAAACTAGAATGTTATTATTTTAATAAATGTAAATGTATTCCTATATACTAAAAATGAGTTGTCTGTGGGTAGGTAGGTAGGTAGGTATGCGATAGATTTCAGAAAAAATGGCTCAACCGATTTTCTTCAAACTTGCACCATTCGATCAGAAATTTTCCTGGGACGGTACATGCATCTTGGCTAAGAAATTGCTCAATTTTAAAGGGATTAAATATTCGAAAAACATGCTTTTTTGCAAAGGTCAAGCCAAATTTTTGACTTGAAATGCATTGTAAGAATGCTAGAGAAAAAACTGACTGACTGAATTCCGATTGTGATAAAGATTGCATCACAACAAGTTGAAAACAGTACCGAAGAAATGCACACACGACTTGATTTAAATTGCGTAACCATATTGCTAACTTAAATTGAGACTGATACTGGCTGACTGAGAAATTGATTATGTCATAACTTTTTACTCCAATTGACTTGCTGTAAGAATTGAATTATAAGGGCCACAATTCATGTTCTCCAATTGAAAAGAGATAGCCCTGATGCGAACAGACTGGAATGCTAATGTAGCGACCTGGGTTCGAATCATAGTAGTGCAAAAAGATTTTTTTATTAAAACACCTTAAAAACACAACAAAACTGCTAAACATCAAAGAAGCGCAATGTCAAACATAGAAGAGCCAACATATCGAACATAAAAGAGTTACCATGTCAAACATAAAAGAGCTACCATGTCGAACATTAAAGAGCTACCACGTCGAACATTAAAGAGCCACCATGTCGAACATAAAAGAGCCACCATGTCAAACATAAAACAGCCACCATTTCGAACATTAAAGAGCCACCATTTCGAACATTAAAGAGCCACCATTTTGAACATTAAAGAGCCACTATGTCAAACAATTAAGAGCCACCATGTCAAACATAAAAGAGCCAACATGTCAGACATTCAAAAGCCACCGTATCAAACATAAAAGAGTTACCATGTAGAACAAAAAAGATCCACCATGTCGAACATAAAAGAGCCACCATGTCAAACATAAAGAGCCACCATGTCAAACATTTAGGAGCCACCATGTCAAACATATATGTGACTTTATGTCAAATATTAAAGAGCCACCATGTGAAACATTAAAGAGCCACCATGTCAAACATTTAAGAGTCACCATGTCAAACCTAAAAGAGCCACCATGTCGAACATAAAAGAGCCACAATGTCAAACATTAAAGAGCCACCATTTAAAACCTAAAGGAGCCACCATGTCGAACATTAAAGAGCCACCATGTCGAACATAAAAGAGCAGCCATATCAAACATAAAAGAGTTACCATGTCAAACATTAAAGAGCCACCATGTCAAACATAAAGCAGCCACCATTTCGAAAATTAAGGAGCCACCATTTCGAAAATTAAGGAGCCACCATGTCGAACATTAAAGAGCCACCATGTCAAACATTTAGGAGCCACCATGTCAAACATATATGTGACTTTATGTCAAATATTAAAGAGCCACCATGTGAAACATTAAAGAGCCACCATGTCAAACATTTAAGAGTCACCATGTCAAACCTAAAAGAGCCACCATGTCGAACATAAAAGAGCCACAATGTCAAACATTAAAGAGCCACCATTTCAAACCTAAAGGAGCCACCATGTCGAACATTAAAGAGCCACCATGTCGAACATAAAAGAGCCACCATATCAAACATAAAAGAGTTACCATGTCGAACATTAAAGAGCCACCATGTCGAACATAAAAGAGCCACCATGTCGAACATAAAACAGACACCATTAAGAACATTAAAGAGCCACCATGTCGAACATTAAAGAGCCACCATGTCGAACATTAAAGAGCCACCATGTCAAACATAAAAGAGCCACCATTTCGAAAATTAAGGAGCCACCATTTCGAAAATTAAAGAGCCACTATGTTAAACATTAAAGGGCCACCTTGTCAAATATTAAAGAGCCACCATGTCAAACATAAAACAGCCACCATTTCGAAAATTAAAGAGCCACCATGTCGAACAATAAAGAGCCACCATGTCAAACATAAAACAGACACCATTAAGAACATTAAAGAGCCACCATGTCGAACATTAAAGAGCCACCATGTCAAACATAAAACAGCCACCATTTCGAAAATTAAGGAGCCACCATTTCGAAATTTAAAGAGCCACCATGTTAAACATTAAAGGGCCACCTTGTCAAATATTAAAGAGCCACCATTTCAAACCCAAAAGAGCGACCATGTCGAACATACAAGAGCCACCATGTCGAACATAAAAGAGCAGCCATGTAGAACATAAAAGAGCCACCATGTCGAACATAAAAGAGCCACCATGTCAAACATAAAAAAGCCAGCATGTCAAACATAAAAGAGCCAACATGAAGAACATTAAAGAGCCACCATGTCGACCATTAAAAGAGCCACCATGTCGAACATACAAGAGCCACCATGTCAAACATAAAAAAGCCACCATGTCGAACAATAAAGAGCCACCATGTCAAACATAAAAGAGCCACCATGTCAAACATTCAAGATATACAATTTCAAATGTAAAGGTATAAAGCGCCATGCCAATTTAAAGGAGCCACTATAAAGCTAAGGAAATTGTCGCTCTAGCTACTTTTTGTCTGGTGGATGGTTGCTATTTGGGGATGCTTGCTTTCTGGGGGATGCTTGCTATCTGGGCGATGCTTGCAATTTGGGGGATGCTTGCTATCTGAGGGATGCTTGCTATCTGGTGGATGCTTGCTATCTGAGGGATGCTTGCTATCTGAGTGATGCTTGCTATCTGGGGGATGCTTGCTATTTGGAGGATGCTTGCTTTCTGGGGGATGCTTGCTATCTGGGCGATGCTTGCAATTTGGGGGATGCTTGCTATCTGAGGGATGCTTGCTATCTGGTGGATGCTTGCTATCTGAGGGATGCTTGCTATCTGAGTGATGCTTGCTATCTGGGGGATGCTTGCTATCTGAGGGATGCTTGCTATCTGAGGGATGCTTGCTATTTGGGGTATGCTTGCTATCTGAGGGATGCTTGCTATCTGGGGAATGCTTGCTATCTGGGGAATGTTTGCTATCTGGGGAATGCTTGCTATCTGGGGGATGCTTGCTATCTGGGGGATGTTTGCTATCTGGGGGATGCTTGCTATCTGGGGGATGCTTGCTATCTGGGGATGCTTGCTATCTGGGGGATGCTTGCTATTTGAGGGATGCTTGCTATCTGGGGAATGCTTGCTATCTGGGGGATGCTTGTGGTCTTGGGAAGATTTCTTATTGCAATTCACTTCATTTGAGCAGTTTGTCTGGCTCTTTGTGAAGGATTTTCTGGCTGTCTTTTTGTTACTTGTAGAGAACAGAGATTCTATCCAGATGTCCCCCATCGGGGGGCGAAGATTGCTAGTCCTATATACTAAAAATGAGTTGTCTGTGGGTATGCGATAGATTTCAGAAAAATTGGCTCAACCGATTTTCTTCAAACTTGCACCATTCGATCAGAAATTTTCCTGGCACGGTACATGCATCCTGGCTAAGAAATTGCTCAATGTTAAAGGGATTAAATATTCGAAAAACATGCTTTTCTGCAAAGGTCAAGCCAAATTTTCGACTTGAAATGCATTGTAAGAATGCTAGAGAAAAAACTGACTGGCTGAATTCCGATTGTGATAAAGATTGCATCACAACAAGTTGAAAACAGTGTCGAAGAAATGCACACACGACTTGAATAAAATTGCGTAACCATATTGCCAACTTAAATTGAGACTGATTCTGGCTGACTGAGAAATTGATTATGTCATAACTTTTTACTCCAATTGACTTGCTGTAAGAATTGAATTATAAGGGCCACAATTCATGTTCTCCAATTAAAAAAGATAGCCCTGATGCGAACAGACTGGAATGCAAATGTAGCGACCTGGGTTCGAATCTTAGTGGTGCAAAAAAGATTTTTTTTTATTAAAACACCTTAAAAACAAAACTGCTAAACATAAAAGAAGCGCAATGTCAAACATAGAAGAGCCACCATGTCGAACATTAGAGAGCCAACATGTCAAACATAAAGAGCCACCATGTCAAACATTTAAGAGCCACCATGTAAAACATATAAGTGACTTTATGTCAAACATAAAAGAGCCACCATTTCGAACATTAAAGAGCCACCATTTCGAACATTAAAGAGCCACCATGTCGACCATAAAAGAGCCACTATTTCGAACATCAAAGAGCCACTATGTCAAACATTTAGGAGCCACTTTTTCGAACATTAAAGAGCCACCATGTCAAACATAAAAGAGCCAACATGTCAGACATTAAAAAGCCACCATGTCGAATATTAAAGAGCCACCATGTCGAACATTAAAGAGCCATTATGTCAAACATTAAAAGTCACCATGTTAAACATTAAAGAGCCACCATGTCAAACATTAAAGAGCCACCATGTCAAACCTAAAAGAGCCACCATGTCGAAAATTTAAGAGCCAAAATGTAGAATATAAAAGAGCCACCATGTAAACCATATAAGTGACTTTATGTCAAACGTTTAAGAGCCACCATGTTAAACCTAAAAGAGCCACCATGTTGAACCTAAAAGAGCCATCATGTTAAACCTAAAAGACCCATCATGTCAAGCATAAAAGAGCCACCATGTCGAACATATAAGGGACTTTATGTCAAACATTAAAGAGCCACCATGTCAAACATTAAAGAGCCACCATGTCGAACATAAAGTAGCCGCCATGTAAAATATTAAAGAGCTACCATGTTAAACATAAAAGAGCCAACATGTTAAGCATTTAAGAGCCTTCGTGTCAAACCTAGAAGAGCCACCATGTCGAACATAACAGAGCTACCATGTCAAACATTAAAGAGCCACCATGTTAAACATAAAAGAGCCACCATGTTAAACCTAAAAGAGCCATCATGTTAAACCTAAAAGAGCCATCATGTCAAGCATAAAAGAGCCACCATGTCGAACATATAAGGGACTTTATGTCAAACATTAAAGAGCCACCATGTCAAACATTAAAGAGCCACCATGTAAAACAAAAGAGCCACCATTTCGAACATTAAAGAGCCACCATGTTAAACATAAAAGAGCCACCATGTAGAATATTAAAGAGCCACTACGTTGAACATTAAGGGGGGCCATTATACCGAACATTAACCAGCCACCATGTCAAACCTAAAAGAACCACCATGTCAACATAAAAGAGCTACCATGTCAAAAATTTAAGAGCCACCATGTAAAACATTAAAGAGCCATCATTTGAAACATTAAAGAGCCACCATGTCAAATATTTAAGAGCCACTATGTCAAATATTTAAGAGCCACCATGTCGAACATTTAAGAGCCACCATGTCAAACCTAAAAGAGCCACCATGTCAAATATTTAAGAGCCACCATGTCGAACATTTAAGAGCCACCATGTCAAACCTAAAAGAGCCACCATGTCAAACATTAAAGAGCCACCATTTAGAACATTAAAGAGCCACCATGTCAAACATTAAAGAGCCACCATGTCAAACATTTAAGAGCCACCATGTCAAACATTAAAGTGCCACCATATCGAACATTAAAGAGCCACCATGTCAAACATTTAAAAGCCACCTTGTCAAACATTAAATAGCCACTTTGTCGAACATTAAAGAGCCACTGTGTCAAACATAAAAGAGCCACCAGGTTAAACATTAAAGAGCCACCATGTCAAACAATAAAGAGCCACCATGTCAAACATAAAACAGCCACCATGAAAAACATAAAAGAGCCACCATGTCAGACATTAAAAAGCCATTGTTTTAAACATAAAAGAGTTGCCATGTAGAACATAAAAGAGCCACCATGTCAAACATAAAATTTACACAATTTCAAACGTAAAAGTAAGCGAATTTTAAAGGAGCCACTATAATGCTAAGGAAATTGTCGCACTAGCTACTTATTGTCTGGTGGATGCTTGCTATCTGGGGGATGCTTGCTATCTGGGGGATGCTTGCTATCTGGGGGATGCTTGCTATCTGGGGGATGCTTGCTATCTGAGGGATGCCTGCTATCTGGGGGATGCTTGCTATCTGGGGGATGCTTGCTATCTGAGGGATGCTTGCTATCTAGGGGATGCTTGCTATCTGGGGATGCTTGCTATCTGGGGGATGCTTGCTATCTGGGGGATGCTTGCTATCTGGAGGATGCTTGCTATCTGGGAGATGCTTGCTATCTAGGGGATGCTTGCTATCTGGGGGATGCTTGCTATCTGGGGGATGCTTGCTATCCAAGGGTTGCTTGCAATCTAGAGGATGCTTGCTATCTGGGGGATGCTTGCTGTCTTGAGATGATTTCTTTCTGCATTGCACTTCCTTTGAGTATTTTGTCTGTTTTCTTTGAGAAGGCTTTTTTTGACTATCTTTTTGTTACTTGTAGAGAACAGAGATTCTATACAGATGTCCCCCAACGGGGGGCGAAGATTGCTAGTTTAATATATAAATTTAGATTTGAGTTTTCTTAAATTAGTGTAGTCTCACATCTGTACTCATACAGTCAGTTTACAAACTGGAGCACAAAAGGTTAACTGCTTGGTGCCCTGCTTCCTTTCACATTTGATGCTGTTGTTGCAGTTTCTCAGAAGCACTATTATCAACTCTCTGTCTAAGCTGAAGCAGTCATGACTCAATACACCGCCGCCAGTGTTAGGCAAAGCTTCATCGACTTCTTTGCCCAGAAGCACAAGCACACCTATGTGCACTCGTCGTCGACTATTCCATATGACGATCCAACCCTGCTGTTTACCAATGCTGGCATGAACCAGTACAAGCCTATCTTCCTGGGCACAGCCGATCCCAACTCTGACATGGCCAAATGGACGAGGGCTGTTAATTCCCAAAAGTGCATTAGAGCAGGCGGCAAGCACAACGATTTAGACGATGTTGGTAAAGATGTTTATCATCACACTTTCTTTGAGATGCTGGGCAATTGGTCGTTTGGCGATTATTTCAAATTGGAAGCTTGCACCTGGGCCTGGGACCTGCTCACTAACGTCTGGGGCTTGCCCAGGGATCGTCTGTACGTCACTTATTTTGGCGGCAACGAGGCCCAGGGCCTGCCATCCGATGAGGAGGCTCGCGACATCTGGATCAGCTTGGGCCTGCCGCCTGACCGAGTGCTGCCATTCGGCATGAAGGACAACTTCTGGGAGATGGGCGAGACTGGACCATGCGGTCCCTGCTCCGAGATTCACTTCGATCGGATTGGAGGCGGTAGAAATGCCGCGGATCTTGTCAACATGGACGATCCGGACGTGTTGGAGATTTGGAATCTCGTATTTATCCAGTTTAATCGCGAGCCAGATGGCAACCTGAGATTGCTGCCTAATAAGCATATTGATACCGGCATGGGAATGGAGCGAATTCTCTCTGTGCTTCAGGTGTGTTGAACATCTTTTCTGTGTCTTCTCGTAGTTGAAATGACTAAATTGACACAATCATTTCTCACTTATTATTCCGTGCCTCTAACCTTAATTATCTTTGTCTAATTACGGTTTATCAATTTTCCCTGTAAATACCCTCCATGTCATCCCTGTAAATACCCTCCATGTCATCTCTGTAAATACCCTCTATGTCATCCCTGTAAATACCCTCCATGTCATCCCTGTAAATACCTCCATGTCATCCCTGTGAATACCCTCCATGTCATCCCTGTGAATACCCTCCATGTCATCTCTGTAAATACCCTCTATGTCATCCCTGTAAATACCCTCCATGTCATCCCTGTGAATACCCTCCATGTCATCCCTGTGAATACCCTCCATGTCATCTCTGTAAATACCCTCCATGTCATCCCTGTAAATACCCTCTATGTCATCCCTGTAAATACCCTCCATGTCATCCCTGTAAATACCCTCCATGTCATCCCTGTAAATACCCTCCATGTCATCCCTGTAAATACCCTCAATGTCATCCCTGTAAATACCCTCCATGTCATCCCTGTAAATACCCTCAATGTCATCCCTGTAAATACCCTCCATGTCATCCCTGTGAATACCCTCCATGTCATCTCTGTAAATACCCTCCATGTCATCCCTGTGAATACCCTCCATGTCATCTCTGTAAATACCCTCCATGTCATCCCTGTAAATACCCTCAATGTCATCCCTGTAAATACCCTCAATGTCATCCCTGTAAATACCCTCCATGTCATCCCTGTGAATACCCTCCATGTCATCTCTGTAAATACCCTCTATGTCATCCCTGTAAATACCCTCTATGTCATCCCTGTAAGTACCCTCCATGTCATCCCTGTAAGTACCCTCCATGTCATCCCTGTAAATACCCCGTCATCCTTGTCCCTCCATTCGAACCAAATTGTCTGCAGCCCATATGCATTACCCAATACCCATCTATCTAGTCGATTCCACAACCCGCAGGGCCACCGATCCAACTACGACACCGACGCATTCCAACCGCTGTTCGCCGCCATCGAGAAGTTCACCGGCAGCCGGCCCTATTCTGGCCGGGTGGGCGCCGAAGACGCCGACGGAGTTGACATGGCCTACCGAGTGCTGGCCGATCACGCCAGGACGCTCACTATTGCGCTGAGTGACGGCGGCAGGCCAGATAACGCCGGTCGGGGCTACGTGTTGCGCAGAATTTTGCGCAGGGGCGTGCGTTACGCTGTCGAAAAGTTGCGCTCTCCGCCAGGACTGTTGGAGGCTCTGGTTGGTGAATTTGCTGCTTGGGATGTGTGTGGGGTCTCTATACTGTCCGCCTATCTCTATCTATCTATCTATCATCTATCTATCTATCTATCTATGTATCTATCTATCTATCTATCTGTCTATCTATCTCTATCTATCTATCTATCTATCTATCTTTCTATCTATCTATCTATCTATCTGTCTATCTGTCTATCTATCTATCTATCTGTCTATCTATCTATCTATCTATCTATCTGTCTGTCTATCTATCTGTCTATCTATCTATCTATCTGTCTATCTATCTCTATCTATCTATCTATCTATCTATCTATCTATCTATCTATCTATCTATCTATGTATCTATCTATCTATCTATCTGTCTATCTATCTCTATCTATCTATTTATCTATCTATCTATCTATCTATCTATCTATCTATCTGTCTATCTGTCTATCTATCTATCTATCTGTCTATCTATCTATCTATCTATCTATCTGTCTGTCTATCTATCTATCTATCTGTCTATCTATCTCTATCTATCTATCTATCTATCTATCTATCTATCTATCTATGTATCTATCTATCTATCTATCTGTCTATCTATCTCTATCTATCTATTTATCTATCTATCTATCTATCTATCTGTCTATCTATCTGTCTATCTTCTATTATCTATCTGTATATCCATTTAGCTAGCTATTTATCCAATACCCAATTAAATTTAAACCCAAGGTGGACGTTGTCTGCCAGTCGCTGGGCTCCGCATTTCCCGAGCTAAATCGCGACCCGGACACGGTGCGCGAGATCATCGCCGAGGAGGAGGCGCAGTTCCTCAAGACGCTCCGCCGGGGCCAGCGAGTGCTGGAGCGCACCCTGGCCAAGGTGCCAGCAGGTCAGCCTGTGCCTGGCGACGTTGTGTGGCGCCTGTACGACACCTACGGCTTCCCCACTGACCTGACCAAGCTCATGGCGGAGGAGCGCGGCCTGGCTATTGACGAGACCGGCTTCGAGGCCGCCAAGGAGGCTTCGCTGCTGGCCTCGCAGGCCGCTGGCGGCGGTGTCGGTGTCTCGGTTGATCTGGACGTTCACGCACTGGCCGAGCTCAAGGACGGCATGGCCATCGCTCAGACTGACGATTCGCCTAAGCTGACCTACACAACCGACAGTGACGGAGTCTACGCCTATCCAAATCGGATTAGCGCTACTATTAAAGCTATTCGCTATCGCCAGGCCTTTGTGGACTCGGTCCCATCCGGTGTCGAGTGCGGATTCGTACTGGACCGGACCTGCTTCTACGCTGAGCAGGGCGGCCAGATATTCGACGAAGGCGTGATGACTAAGACTGGCGAAGGTGCCGGCGACGATGCGGCCGAGTTTATGGTTAAGAATTGTCAGGTAAATTTTTAATTAACAAGCCTATATTCAGTACTGTAGACTGTTGGGTTTTTAGCCCAGTGGTTAGAGCATCCGACTCACAATTGGAAGGTCGGGGGTTCGAATCTTCGACCCACTCTGAACAATTTACTCTGCATTGCTTCAGTTCACCCAGCTGTAAAATGGGTGCCAGCTGGGGTAATTGAAGGTGTGTGGCGACCTCCCCCCCCCCAGTCATTGGACTGAACAGTCGTACGCAGCCTTCAGCCGTACACGCAATAGCTGCGGCTGAGCTGTCGGTTGCACATCTAACCCAATTAGTGCAGGTGTAACCAATCATTATTAGGTTAAGCAGAATTGACATTGATTAGTGCACGTTTATCCTGGTTAATTATTTGGCTGGTAAATAAAACAAATTAATGAACAGCTCATGTAGGTTAAGCTGAGTTTGCTTTGGTTAGTACGCATTCAGCGCAAGTTGATGCTTAAGAATTTGCTAGTATAAAAAAATGAATGATTAATTAAGCAGGCTTTATTAGCATTGTAAAAGTTAAGCAGAGTTTACCGCGGTTAGTGCGCTATAACTAAGTATTTTATTCAATCTACTCAGAATTTTGTATGTTTTTATTATTATTATTGTTGCAATTAATTCCCAGGTACGCGGTGGCTACGTTATTCACGTTGGCACAACCGAAGGCGAATTCAAAGTTGGCGACGAACTAATTCTCTCTGTTGATATGCAACGGCGCAAACCGGTGATGCAGAATCATACGGGTACTCACGTGCTGAACTATGCTCTACGCCAGGTGCTCGGAGTTGATGCCGATCAGAAAGGCTCTCTAGTTGCCCCTGATCGGCTGCGATTTGATTTCGCTTGCAAAGCCGCCATGACTCAGGAGCAGATTGGCCAGGTTGAGAATATTGTTAACGAGGTTGTAAGCAAACGGCAGCCTGTCTATGCTGCTATGGCTTCGCTGGCTGAGGCTAAAGCTGTTCAGGTATGGCGGGTTTGCTATGAAGAATTAAGATCCCTAATCCCATGTTTGGGATCCCTAATCCCATATTTTAAATCTCTAATCCCATTTTTGAGATCCCTAATCCCATATTTGAGATTCCTAATCCCATATTTGAGATCCGCAATCCCATATTTGAAATCAGCAATCCCATATTTGAGATCCCTAATCCCATATTTGAGATCCGCAATCCCATATTTGAAATCAGCAATCCCATATTTGAGATCCCTAATCCCATATTTGAGATCCGCAATCCCATATTTAAAATCTCTAATCCCATATTTGAGATCCCTAATCCCATATTTGAGATACGCAATCTCATATTTAAGATCCGCAATCCCATATTTGAAATCTCTAATCCCATATTTGAGATCCCCAATCCCATATTTAAAATCTCTAATCCCATATTTGAGATCCCTAATCCCATATTTGAGATACGCAATCTCATATTTGAGATCCGCAATCCCATATTTTAGATACGCAATCCCATATTTGAGATCCGCAATCCCATATTTGAGATCCGCAATCCCATACTTGAAATCCCCAATCCCATATCTGAGATCCCTAATCCCATATTTGGGATGCATGCTCAATCCCATATTTGAGATGCATGCTCAAGCCCATATTTGAGATCCCTCAATCCCATATTTGAGATCCTAAGTCCCAGGTTTGAGATCCCAAATGCCGTACTCGTATTTAATATCCTCGATGCCATATTTGGTATCCTCAAATATAATGTTTAATAATGTTTAATAATATTTCCCAATCGTCTACCCCACTTTGCTAGGGTCTTCGCGCCGTATTTGGAGAAGTCTACCCGGATCCAGTTCGCGTTGTCAGCGTTGGCGTCGAGGTCGACAAACTGTTGGCAGATCCCAACGGTCCGGCCGGCTCTTCAACTTCTGTCGAGTTCTGCGGCGGCACCCATTTGCACAATGCTGGACACATTGGCCAGATGGCCATCATCTCCGAAGAGGCCATCGCTAAGGGTATTCGACGGATTGTAGCCGTTACTGGCACAGAGGCGTCTCGGTGAGTTGACTAGCGCGTGACCAAATGCCGATAATCCCAGATTCACAAAACGGGACGCCGCTACTACCAGATCCTTAATTTGGGATGCCAATATTCTCTAATCCTCAATTTTTATTCCATAATCCCAGATCCTCAAATTGGGATGCCAATGATCCTAGATCCTCAAATTGGGATGCCAATACTCCCAGATCCTCAAATTAGGATGCCATACTCCCAGATCCTCAAATTAGGATACCAATACTCCCAGATCCTCAAATTGGGATGCCAATGCTCCCAGATCTTCAAATTGGGATGCCAATGCTCCCAGATCCTCAAATTGGGATGACAATACTCCCAGATCCTCAAATTGGGATGCCAATACTCCCAGATCCGCAAATTAGGATGCCATTACTCCCAGATCCTCAAATTGGGATTCCATACTCCCAGATCCTCAAATTGGGATGCCCATTCTCCCAGATCCTCAAATTGGGATGCCAATGCTCCCACATCCTCAAATTGGGATGCCAATACTCCCAGATCCTCAAATTGGGATGCCATCACTCCTTGATCATCAAATTGGGATTCCATACTCCCAGATCCTTAAATTGGGATTCCATACTCCCAGATCCTCAAATTGGGATTCCATACTCCCAGATCCTGAAATTGAGATTCCATACTCCCAGATCCTCAAATTGGGATTCCATACTCCCAGATCCCAGATTACACATAATGCCTTGTATTTTACAACAAATTTCCAATAAAAAAACAACTCAACAGAGCCCGACATTCTGCCGACCTGCTCGAAGCCGACGTGACCAGCCTAGAAGGTCTGGCGTCAGCTTGCACAGACGTAGCGGAGGCGCGCGGCCTCGCCCGTAGAATAGTCGATCTTAGCACCCTAGTCGCCCAGTCCACCACTCCGTCGGTTCGTCGCGAGGCCATGCGTCGCCGGCTAGCGGACGCTAAGCGCCGACTAGACGATCTGGATCGCAGTAAGAAGGCCGCCCAGGCCAACCAGATGATGGAGGAGGCCAAGCAATTGAGCGCCAAGGCTGCTTCTGGTGGCGGCGCCAGTCCGCCAGCTTTTCTAGTGCACGCCTTCGATTCTGAGGGCGGAGCTAAAGCGGTTAATACGGCGCTTAAACAGCTGTCTAAAGACTGCCCGGAGACTGCGTTCCTCTGTCTGAGCGTTGACGCCGCCGCTGGGAAGGTATGGTTCAATTCGAATAGATGGATTCACAGGTTTTTTTTATTAATAACTAGGCAAATAGATTTAAAGAAAAGACAGGTATAGGTAAGGTTAATATCTGAGTAAATAGATTAATTGTTATCTGAGTGGATAGATTGATATCTGAGTAGATAAATTAATATCTGAGTAGATAGATAGATTGATATATGAGTAGATAGATTGATTGATATCTGAGTAGATAGATATTGATATCTGAGTAGATAGATTATCTGAGTAGATTGATTGATTGATATCTGAGTAGATAGATTGATTGATATCTGAGTAGATAGATTGATTGATATCTGAGTAGATAGATATTGATATCTGAGTAGATAGATTATCTGAGTAGATAGATTGATTGATATCTGAGTAGATAGATTATCTGAGTAGATAGATTATCTGAGTAGATAGATTATCTGAGTAGATAGATTATCTGAGTAGATAGATTATCTGAGTAGATAGATTATCTGAGTAGATAGATTATCTGAGTAGATAGATTGATTGATATCTGAGTAGATTGATTGATTGATATTTGAGTAGATAATATATCCAGTACTCGTAGAAAGATTGACATATAGGTAGGTCATAGGTATCTAGAAATATAGGTTCTCGGATATCTAAGAAAATATATTTTTGAGTATCTGCGTAGACAGGTTCATGGGTATCTGAATAGATACACAAATTTATAGAAAAATATATTTAAAAATAATATCCTCAAACTCACTTCTCTGTCCGTCGCTCTCGCAGGTGGTCTGCCTAGCCCAGGCTCCCAAATCCGCAATCGATCGCGGCCTGAAAGCTAACGAATGGATCGGCCACGTGTCGCCAGCCATCGACGGTCGCGGCGGCGGTCGAGACAATGCCGCCCAGACTGCCGGCGGCAAGGTTGACGGAATCGCCGAGGCCAAAAAATTGGCTGTGGAATTTGCCAAGGCTAAACTGGGCTGAAACTGTGAATTATACAATTCATTGATTAGGTTGCGGGTTGCTAAATTGTTATCAAGAATTAGCATAGCATTTGCTTTGGTGTCACCTGTGTGTGGATATTTACTGCTGGCTGTGTGTGTGTCGTTTAAATAGTACATGTATTTGAAAGACAACTAATTTATACTTTATTAACTCTACTAGTGTCGCGACTTTCCTAGTCATTTCTTTAGTTCGCCTTCACTTGTCTCTGTTTGCTGTTTTCTCTCTCTCTCTGTGTCTAGCTCCAGACATTAACTTAGGGGTTTGAATTGCAGATAATAAAGAGAGAGGTGGAGTGCACGACTAAATAGAGAGGCGAGAATGGAGAACCAATCAGAAGGCAGCAAGGGAGAGAGAGATAAGAATAACAAGATTGAGCTAGACACAGAGAGAGAGAGAAAACAGTAAACAGAGACAAGTGAAGGTGAACTAAAGAAATGACTAGGAAAGTCGCGACAACTAGCAGCTTAATTTATTTATATTAAGAAATATCAAGTCCTTAATTAGACGTTAATAGTACATAAAGTTTTTGGTTTATAATTATAGGCCTTGGGATCGCAGATAATAAAACGCCTCAAATTGACTCTTAGGCGATTATTTGACGTCATTTCGTCGTTTTAGAGCATCATTTCTTTCCTATTTTACCTGTCTTTTGAGTTTTTGAGTTACCTAAATTCAATTTATATGACTTGATATTTCTAATGCTATAAGGAAACTTTATTACTACTGTTAAAATTAAAACAAATCATATCGCTGCTCAAGTTATTGTTATAATTCTAATATTATTAGTATAATAATGGTTGGCATAAAATATATTACTAAAATTGAGCAGCAAAAGGATGCAGGTCTAAGCAGAATGTAGTTGCTTAATAACAGCACAATCAAACATTTTACTGTATGATTAATTATTTTGCTTTGCTATTTAGTTTAATAACATTATATGCCCGCCAAAAAATCTACCGCTTTTCTGTGCAATTCTGGCCGAAATCAGCAATTCTTCCAGAAAAAGAAGCAGCCATCAGCCAGGAATGCAGGATGCAGCTCAATCCGCTGCCCACTGGGCCAGCATCCCAGATCCTCAGTTTCTGGGCCAGTCTCCCAGATCCTCAGTTGCTTGGCCAGCCTCCCAGATTCTCAGTTGCTGGGCCAGCCTCCCAGATCCCCAGTTGCTGGGCCAGCCTCCCAGCTCCTCAGTTGCTGGGCCAGCCTCCCAGATCCCCAGTTGTGCACTGGGATGCTGGGAACTAGCTGAGAAAGCATAACTGTCAGAATTCAAGTTGGTGGGTTTCGGCTGCTTCTTTTTCACTGTTGAGATGATAGGGCGCCTCAATGGATGATTCCGACCAAAATTGGCTCCGCAGAAGCAGACAGAGAAGCAGCCAAAAGTGCTTCTATTACAGACTGCTTATAAAAGTTGAATTAATAAAATAGCGTTGCAGCTTTTGTGCCTGTTGCATTACAATAATTCAATATTTATTGCTTTGTTCACACAATCGCACAGAAAGACTTGTAGCGAGCACATCCGTGTGTAGCACTTTACCGTTGACTTTTTTCTGGTTATTTTTTGCCTCGCTTTCTGCCCTTTTTCGCGCGTGTGTTTTGTTGGCCAGTTGTGTTTCCTTTCTGTCTTCTATTTAATAAGTTCATAATTACAGGACATTTTATTTGCTTGCTAAATTATTTAGCTTTCACCTGTGTTCTAATGCTATTTTAATGGCCCGATGAATTAGCGATAATCGAATAATTATAGCTAATTACATAGTAATTCTGATGTGCTATAAT
The DNA here is from genome assembly GCA_002269645.1 of Macrostomum lignano. NCBI lineage: Eukaryota > Metazoa > Platyhelminthes > Macrostomidae > Macrostomum > Macrostomum lignano. Next base: position 40,023 of record NIVC01003295.1, read on the forward strand.
TATATATGCAATCAGAAATAAATAATGAACGCGAGTGCAGCCTGTTGCACTCTATTTTGAAAGATGTATAGTTTTTTATTAATTTATTTATCCCTGTAGCTTGGTATGTAGTGTTGAAAACGCAGCGCTCCATCCCAGACCCCTAGTTGCTGGGCTTCCAGCCTCCCAGAGTTTTAGTTGCTGGGCCAGCCTCCCAGAGTGTCAGTTGCTGGGCCAGCCTCCCAGAGTTTTAGTTGCTGGGCCAGCCTCCCAGAGTGTCAGTTGCTGGGCCAGCCCTCCCAGATCCTCAGTTGCTGGGCCAGTCTCCCAGAGTGTCAGTTGCTGGGCCAGCCCTCCCAGATCCTCAGTTGCTGGGCCAGTCTCCCAGATCCTCAGTTGCTGGGCCAGTCTCCCTGAGTGTCAGTTGCTGGGCCAGCCTCCCAGAGTGTCAGTTGCTGTACAATCTTTTGCATTTGAATGTTTTCTTTATTGTTTATAAAACAATATTTTTCTTCTGCTTTTCATGCATGTTCTTTTTCGATTTGAAATTAGTAATTATATAATTAGTTTAGACTAATCTACTAGCTATAGCAATTGTAAGGTCCTAAATAATAATAAAAATATTATTTAAATAACTTAATTTAAAAATAATATTTTGAAGATCATTAAGCAATCACAATGTCTACTGAGGACAATGCCGCCAAGCAGTTGAGCGATTCTGAGCAGCCATCTGAGCAGCAGCAGCAGCAGGTATCGCCAGGCAAACAAGATGAGAATCAACAACAGGCCTCTCCAACAATGCCTGGCGCTAACAATAGCACGGCTGGCCAGCAGCAGAAGCAGTACGCCAACAATTATAACAGCGGCAACGATCGTCAGTTGACCGCTCGCGAACGCGCTCGAATGGAAGAGATCGCCGTGTTGGAGGCTGAACTGGCCGAACTAAACGGAGACGCGTTGCCGAACGCTCGCCGATTGCTTGAATTAGAAATCCACCGACTGCGCTGGGGCGTCACGGAAATGGTCGACCTGTTAAACAATCGCCGTTGCAAGATTCGCAGCAAAGTGCTCATACCGCAGGACCAATTTCCTGGATTTAATTTTGTTGGCAAATTGTTAGGCCAAGGCGGAGCTAGTCTGAGGAAACTGCAGGAGGAGAGCAACGTCAAGATGTCCATTCTAGGCGCCGGTTCAATGCGGAACGATCGCAAAGAGCAGGAGTGTCTGGAGACTGGCGAGGCCAAGTATCAGCATTTGAAGCAGACCTTGCACCTGCAGATTGACTGCCTGGCCGATCCCCCCGAGGCCTATTATCGAATTGGGCACGCATTGGCTAAGGTGACCAGTCCGCTGGCTGACTCACTGACTGACTGACTGACTGACCCACTGCCTGACTTACTGACTGACTTACTCACTGACTGACTGACTGACCCACTTGACTGACTGACTCACTGACTGACCCACTGACTGGCTCACTGATTGACCCACTGCTTGGCTCACTGACTCACTCACTGACTGACTGACCCACTTGACTGACTGACTGACTGACTGACTGACCCACTGCCTTACTCACTGACTGACTGACCCACTTGACTGACTGACTGACTGACTGACTCACTCACTGCCTTACTCACTGACTGACTGACCCACTTGACTGACTGACTGACTGACTGACTGACCCACTTGACTGACTGACTGACTGACCCACTGACTGGCTCACTGATTGACTGACTGACTGACTGACTGACTGACTGATTGACCCACTGCTTGGCTCACTGACTCACTCACTGACTGACTGACCCACTTGACTGACTGACTGACTGACTGACTGACCCACTGCCTTACTCACTGACTGACTGACCCACTTGACTGACTGACTGACTGACCCACTGCTTGGCTCACTGACTGACTGACTCACTAACTGACTCACTGACTGACTGACTCACTAACTGACTCACTGACTGACTGACAAATGCATTGTAAAAATTGCAACTCCATCCCCAGGTAAAGGAGGCCATGACGCCCGACCCGAACGAGCTGGCCAACTTCTACAACAACCCGATGGCGCCTCATCCGCACATGCCTCCGCATCACTACGGCCCCGGTGGTTACGGTCCGGCGCATCACCATCCACATCACATGCCGCCGCCACCACTGCCGCCGCAGCCGCAGCCTCCGATGTCTCATCCGCCACCACCTCATCATCATCCGCATGCTTACACGACTGGCCCGCCGCCACAGCACCACCAGCAGCAGGTGCCGCCACCGCCGCCTCTGCCGCCGCAGCAGCAGCAACAGCAGGGCGGCCGCAACAACCGCCTAAGCGGTCGTGTTGGCGGCGGACTGGCTGGTTACAATCCTCCAATCGGGGCGCAGCAGCCGTCTGGTCAGATGCGCGGCGGCGGTCGCGGCGCCCGCAACAACGGCGGAATGCGCTCGAGCACAGGCGGCAGCGCTAACGGTCAGCAGCAGCAACAGCAGCTGGCTCCTAACGCCGCAGGCGACGCCGGGCATATTAACAATAGTGAGGGCATTAATAATGGTGGCGGAAATGCCGGCAAAGCCGGTGGTAGCAACGGTAATTGGCATCGAGGTGCTGCCCCGCGCGGCCAGCAGTATTATCAGCAGCAGCAGCAGCAGCAAGCTCGCGGTGCCGGCGGCAGCTACACCCAGGCTACCGCTTAGAATTATCGACACACAGGGGAAACCTATAATTTTTAGCCTAATAAATCTGTGCGCTATTCTCGTCAGCAGTAGACTAAATATTTAAGTTTGGACGAGACGAGAGACAAACCTTAGAGGGGGCACAGCTGCTAGTCTATATACACTAAAAACCTGTATGGTAGGCTGCTAGTGTATAATGAGGCCAGGTGACGTATCAGTTGATTGGTTCACTACCTATAGTAAAGAACGACCGCTTAGTGGGGGCACAGGTGCTAGTCTTATATACTAAAAATGGCTTGTCTCTAAGTGGGTATGTTATCGTCTTCTATACACTAGAACTGTGCATGGTAGCTTTGTGAATCCAGATCACGGATGATTTGATTGATTTACTATGTTTAAATTTAAAACTATATTCATTCTGAAGAACGACACCTTAAGGGGGGCACAGTTGCTAGTCTAATATACTAAAAAATACACAGGTTTTTTAGGCTAAAAATTCTCTAAAACTCTCAACGCAACTGCCGAAATGATATCAAGCGCGCCAAAATCTGACACATTTTTTTATTGTTTGTATTGATTGACGAATCTCGCGTTGTCGATATTTAGTTAGCGAATGAAGCCACAAGTGAAAGAGAAAGCAATTAGCAGAGAACATCACCAGTTGTACGCGTGTGTGTGATTGCTTGCTCACTCTGTAGTGAAATTCCAAGCGATCTGGCTATTTTTTGCCCATTTAAATGACTCTTGTGCCGCCGACTAAAGTGCGTCCACCCATCGCAATGTGGTCGCGACTTTTTTGCCCTTTATCCGGTAATAACAAGTTTTTTATATTATTTGCGTTAATTCTTTATTTAATTTCGTTTATACATTTATTTTTTGTCAAGCGCAGTTTTCCACCTTTTTTCCCTCTGGTCCGACTCTGTTGTATTCGCGTGGCTGATGCTTTTTTCCGGTCTGTCTTTTGTGTGCGTGTGGAATTTTTTTGTCGGCATTTAAGTCTTCTTGTTATCTATTTTTTGTTTGCTAGTTCGACTGTTGACTCTCCGCCGTAATAAAATTGCCCAAATTACTACTTTGCTAATTAATTTGCGTCAATAGTAACTTTATAATGTACTGTATTTGATTCTGATTAATAACGCATTAATTTCTATAAATGTAAAACTCCTCGCGACTTGAATTTGTGTATAAAAATTGAACTTTTTCCTTATCAATACATCTATTAAACTGGCACTTGAATATAATTATCCACATGCTACTAATAGTAATATCATTATGGTGATTGGGTTATATTATAATTTACGAGTAGGCTTAACATTGTCTTCGTTTAATGGTTTTTTCTGCTCATTGCTGCTTATTGTAGTTTGTAACTTTTTCTTTATGAAAATTTCACTTCATCACTAATGCTGTTTTAAATAACCAGCTCGAAATTCGAGTAAAGAAATGTTTTCTTATTCTTTTTTTTCTTTTTAATTTTCAATTCTTTTTTTGATCGGTTTGACTTTCCGGCTCTTATTAATACTGCTTATAATTTTGTGCAAATGTTTGTACTGTATGCTCCTGTTCAGCCATATTTATTATTAATTATAATACTAATTATCAATAATTATGCTTCTGCTACCGAATTTTGTTAGAAAACTTTTTGTTGCAGTTCTAATGTTTTTTGTTCTAATTTTAATCATCAGGTTTCACTTGCAGTTTCACGCCGAGTTACTACTAATTACTACTAATAATAATCCTATGCGTCAGTTGTTCTCTCTTTTTTCAAGAAAAAGTAATCGGTTGCGTTTGTACTTTGTGTCACGCCGCTGTTTTGTTTAAAAATGACTCACTTGAGGGAATTTTCAGTCTTGGTTCTTTTGTTAATTGCTCTTCTTAATAAAGGTTGATAAAACCTCACCCTTGAAGGAAGTTCTTGTCCACGGAGTGACCTCACCGTTAAAGGAAGTTCTTGTCCACGGAGTGACCTCACCGTTAAGAAAGTTCTTGTCCACGGAGTGACCTGATCGTTAAAGGAAGTTCTTGTCCACGGAGTGACCTCACCGTTAAAGGAAGTTCTTGTCCACTGAGTGACCTCACCGTTAAGAAAGTTCTTGTCCACGGAGTGACCTCACCGTTAAAAAAAGTTCTTGTCCACGGAGTGACCTCACTATTAAAGAAAGTTCTTGTCCACGGAGTGACCTCACCGTTAAAGGAAGTTCTTGTCCACGGAGTGACCTGATCGTTAAAGGAAGTTCTTGTTCACGGAGTGACCTCACTATTAAAGAAGGTTCTTGTCCACGGAGTGACCTCACCGTTTAAGAAAATTCTTGTCCATTGAGTGATCCGTCAGTTAAAGAAGTTTAATAACTACAAATGTATATCTATTTAAGATAGCCTAAGCTTAATCTGCATTAATCTGAAATGAAACTAGCATTATAGAAAATAAAACGCCAGATCGAGAAAACTTTTAACACAATACACGAATCTTAAATATTGTCCAAAGGAATGTTAAAGGACAAAGGAATGGTCGGACAGTTATAGATATCGTAAATCATATTTTAGGCCTGATAATTCGTGTCACAATCTTGTTTAGACTAATTCAATTTATCGTGCTCACGAGAGTATAGTAAGGATCAATTAATGTAAGTTCGGCAGGATAAGGCAGTTTGATCAGTTTTATGCAGGCGGTTAGCGCAGATTCATTTCTTTCCTAGAAGCGCAGTCTCCGCCGGCAGCAGTTTCCCGGAAAGGCGGCCCTCAGCGGCGGCCCGCAGCAGCCGCAGCGCCTGCCGAACGTCGTGGTGACTCACCTGAGCAGGCAGCCGTCGGATTCGAATGACTTCGTCGTCGCCTTCCTGACTGACCAGCAGCTGCAGTCTGTCGGCGAACCGGGCCTCCAGTCGGAAAGTCGCCGAGGTCAAGTCGAAGCTGCTCTGTCGCCGAACGAGGCCCAGCTGGATGAAGCGGATGGCGGCGGGGTCGTCCTCGCTGTTGAACAGCGCGCTGATCTGCCTCAGTGCGCCGTCAGCTGTCGCTGTCACGGCGGCTTCGATCACGGCGACTCTGAGAGGCCCGGCGAGAGACTTCGGCAGCCCGAGCGAGCGGGTGAACACGGAGGCGAAGGCGGTTGCCATGGAGACTGGGATGCGGCGCAGAGTCTGGCTGGTAGCGGAAATGGCCAGGCGGTCGAATCCGGTTCTGACCAGCTCCACCAGCGTGGCGTTGCCGCCGTCCTCCGAGGTTGCAGCCGTTGGGCCTGCGGTCGTCGAAACCCCCAGCTGCAGTTCTTCCACCACCTCCGGTGCCTCGGGGGCATCGCTGGCGACCTCCTCGGCGGATCGGCGGCTGCGCAGCATGCCGGAGCTGGCGGCCACCCGACTTGCCGCGGCAGCGATGGCGAAGTGCCTCAGTCCAGCCTCCACCTGCCGCAGCTCCTCGGCCGTGAGGCCCCGCGGCACCTGCTGCGTCCAGGAGCGGCACCGTCTGATCAACCACCGGCGCTTGCAGCTTCGCATCGGCACAGGCGTTGTCTTGGCAACCAGCTGGGCGGTGGCGACGCTGTGCACGATGCCGAACTCCACGCTGACATCGTCGAGGCGCCGGCCAGCCCCGACGAAGGTCTCGTAGTGGCCGCGGCCGACCAGGGCGCTCACGGTGAAAGAGAACGTGTGGAAGGAGACGGAGCGAGCGAAGGCCAGGGCAGCCAGGCGGTTCGCCACCTCCTGAGGCAGTCCGCGAGACCTGATCGCCTGCTGCAACTCCTGCCGGGCCACCGAGCCCTGAACCAGCCGACTGCTGGCTTGCGGTGCCACCAGCAGACACGTCGGGCAGACCACTCCGCCAGGCAGGGGCGAAGCCAGCTGCCCCAGCTGACTGCGGAGCGCGCTGGATACTCCGGACTGAGCTGGGCGACTCAGCGCTCTGAAGGATGCGGGCTGAGGGCCGAAGCGCCTGGCAGACAGGGACTGAAGGCAGCAGCAGCTGCTCACGAGCGCAAGCAGCAGAAGATTTTCGCTGCAGAGCATTCTGTTACTTGACTGGACAGCAGATTTTTTCAGAGAATACTGAAAAAAATTTGTTATTGCCATGGGCCTCCTGCAGGGCTGCCGTATTTATAGTATCAGAAATCACCTTGACATGGACCTCTGCGGGGGCCACCGCTTTCACATCTCTTTCCACTTTTTTCCTGCGAATGCTTCTATTTCTGTTTCCTGTGCTTGGCCTTCCGAATAAGGTGTTGCCGATTTCCGTGTGTGCCCGGAGTACCAAATGTGACTCAAATGCACCTTGAGCACCTGGTCGGCTGCAGAGCTTTCCGACTGATAAGACTCTTGCAGCCCACGCACTGGAACAAGTGGTTATAACTATTTTTAATTAGAATTCCCTTGTAGGTTGCCTAGACTGGACTTTGCGTTTTCCGAAGCTTGAGAGGGAGAGGGAGACAGCAGAGAGGGAGATGAAGACAGCAGAGAGGGGGAGGGAGACAGCAGAGAGGGAAAGGGAGACAGCAGAGAGGGAGAGGGAGACAGCAGAGAGGAAGAGGGAGACAGCGGAGAGGGGGAGAGAGAGGGAACCAACCATGCAGCTAAAAGAACGTAGGTTTTCCATAGTTAAAATTAATAACTCTCCACACATTTATGGGACTATCTTGATTTCCTCAGTCAGGCCCGTGAATGCAAGCAAGCAGAATTTTGGCACACTCATAGCCGAATTCCTGTAGAAAGTTTTTGAAGTTGATTACTACTCGTGTGTGCGTGTACTTTTAGCTTGCGTGCAGTTTTTCAAGCACATTTCATTTCCCCGAGTCCCGCGCGCGCGTGTCGTGACGAAAGCCTGTTAACTTTTGGACAGGATAAAAATCAGCCAATTTTGATGAGCAAATAAATGGCTGACTTCCTGTTGAATAAAATAGGAAATTGTGCTGCTAACAACGAGTCGTGTCGTAGCGGTTCGAATGGCGGTGGAGCAGTGCGATGCTTGGTATCAGAATCTCATTCAGTCACTGGGCCGTGATCAAGCATTACTGATTGGAGGGTGCCTGTGCATATAAATTGCTTGGCTACTTTTTTTGCTGCTACTAAACCGCAAGAAACTTCAAGCAACTCTGCTTTCTGGTGAGTTGACTTTTGTTGGATTGTTCTCTGTCTTCGATTGCGGCCCTGTACTAAGGGTCTTACTCTCTAACTGTAAGAATGTTGTCATGCAAAACAACCTTTGACACGTTTCGAAGAACAGTCTGACACAGATATGACCCTGGTCTGACACAGATATGACCCTGTTCTGACACAGAGATGACCCTGGTCTGACACAGTTATGACCCTGTTCTGACACAGAGATGACCCTGGTCTGACACAGTTATGACCCTGTTCTGACACAGAGATGACCCTGGTCTGACACAAATGTGACCCTATTCTGACACAGATCTGACCCCATTCTGACACAGATCTGACCCCATTCTGACACAGATCTGACCCCATTCTGACACAGATCTGACCCCATTCTGACACAGATATGACCAAATTCTGACACAGACATGACGCTATTCTGACTCTGTTCTGACATAAAATAATCTGACGCAGCCGATGACCCTAGTCTGACACTGACGCGCATGCAGATACTGACAGAGTTCCTCTCACTCGACCCCAACAGTCTCCAATCGTGTCGGTCTCAGATGAAGCCCGCAACTCTGATCCTAGCGATCTTCGCGCTGTCAGCTGCCGTCAGTCTCGACTGCATTCCCGGAACAGCCACTGCTTCCAGGCATTCCAGTAGTAGGCGGCAGCCGATTCGTTTCGGATCGTTCAACATCCAGATATTCGGCCGGAAGAAAGCGCGCGACGCATTCGTGATGAACAATCTGGCTAGGATTCTGAATCGCTACGATATTTTGGTTGTCATGGAGATTCGCGATAAGAGGTTTCTGTTATTCAGATACTAGTTACAATATTACCGGGGGCCCGGGTTAAGAAGGCATAAAACAAAACAATTTTAGTTGAAGTCCAAATTTCGATGAAAAATGTGTGACGGATTCAATTTAGACTACTGAGAAAAGTAGAAGAACGAAGATTTGAATTTTTAATTTTCTCACGTAGCTTGAAAAATGTCGGGGTCGTGTGGCTGCTGAGCTGAGCTGCTCGTCCCGTTCTTTGAATTCTCGCATCTGAAGCAAGGTGGTCCTTGGCGGCTAAACTGGACTGGAGTCCCGTGTCTAGAGGCGTTGATTGCGACCAAAGTTACGCACGCTCGCACGTCAATTTCTTCTGCTTTTTTCAGCGGCGAAGCTTTTAGAAAGCTGGTTGAACGGGCGAATCGGGATGAGCGAAGAGACCCGTTCAGTTACGTCATCAGCGTCAGAACGGGCCGCACGGTGAGAGAAACTGCTTTCATGGATTGTCAGATTTTAGCTGGAGAGATTGAATAGTTATTATTCGAATATGCATCAGCTATAGCTACATGTACAAAGACTAGTAACAGATATAACTACAAAGACTTGATCACAGACAGGTGGCTACAAAGTTTTGATCACAGAGAGGTGGCTATAAAGACTTGATCACAGACCAGTAGCTACAAAGACTTGATCACAGACCAATAGCTACAAAGACTTGATCACAGACCAGTAGCTACAAAGACTTGATCACAGACCAGTAGCTACAAAGACTTGATCACAGACAGGCAGCTACAAAGACTTGATCACAGACTAGTAGCTACAAAGACTCGATCACAGACCAGTAGCTACAAAGACTCGATCACAGACCAGTAGCTACAAAGACTCGATCACAGACCAGTAGCTACAAAGACTCGATCACAGACAGGCAGCTACAAAGACTTGATCACAGACCAGTAGCTACAAAGACTTGATCACAGGTATCTACAAAGACTCGAGATCACAGACAGGTAGCTACAGAGACAGACAGGCAGCTACAAAGACTTGATCACAGGTATCTACAAAGACTCGAGATCACAGACAGGTAGCTACAGAGACAGACAGGTAGCTACAAAGACTTGCTATTATCAAATTAACGCCACCCTCAATCACGCCAGGTAAGCAAAGAGCAATACGCCGTTCTCTACCGAGAATCCGTGGCCGAAGTTCTGTCCGAACGGACAGTGGCCGATTCCGGCGACCGATTCCAGCGCGAACCGTACGAAGTTCGACTGGCGTTGAGACCGGCCGGTCGGTGCTCATCCTCGACCACCGTACTCACGGTGGTTTGTCTGCACACGGAGCCAGACGCCTCGGTGGAAGAGCTCAACGCCCTGCACGACATGCTGCGTCCCAGACGTCGCGAGAACCTCCTGATTGCCGGCGACCTGAACGCCGATTGTCGCTACGTGAACCGCGGCGAGATGGCCGCCCTGCCGCTGCGGCTCGATCCCGACTTTCTCTGGCTGATCGGCGACGGCGTGGACACGACTGTGAAGTCGACGGACTGCGCCTACGACCGGCTGATCGTCACGCACTCGGCCTACCAGCTCATGCCTGGTGCCAGGGTGTTCCGCTTCGATACGGAGTTCGGGTTGAGCACAGATCAAGCTGCTCAAATTAGCGATCATTATCCTGTGGAGCTGGAGATTCTATTGTAGAGCATGCGCTAAGCAACTCTGTACTAATTGCTGGTGGCATTGCGTGTCGGTTAAGGGTGCCATTTTTAGCAATTGGGTGTCATTTTTAGTATCTGGGTGCCATTTTTAGCAATTGGGTGCCATTTTTAGTATCTAGGTGCCTTTTGAGTAACTGGGTGCCATTTTTAGTATCTGGGTGCCATTTTTAGCAATTTGAGGCCATTTTTAGTATCTGGGTGCCATTTTTAGCAATTGGGTGCCATTTTTAGTATCTAGGTGCCTTTTGAGTAACTGGGTGCCATTTTTAGTATCTGGGTGCCATTTTTAGCAATTGGAGGCCATTTTTAGTATCTGGGTGCCATTTTTAGCAATTGGGTGCCATTTTTAGTATCTAGGTGCCTTTTGAGTAACTGGGTGCCATTTTTAGTATCTGGGTGCCATTTTTAGCAATTGGAGGCCATTTTTAGTAACTGGGTGCCATTTTTTAGCAATTGGGTGCCATTTTTAGTATCTAGGTGCCTTTTGAGTAACTGGGTGCCATTTTTAGTATCTGGGTGCCATTTTTAGCAATTGGAGGCCATTTTTAGTATCTGGGTGCCATTTTTAGCAATTGGGTGCCATTTTTAGTATCTTGGTGCCTTTTGAGTAACTGGGTGCCATTTTTAGTATCTGGGTGCCATTTTTAGTATCTGAGTGTTTTTTTAGCAATTGGGTGTCATTTTTAGCAACTGGGTGCCATTTTAGCAATTGGGTGTAACTTTTAGCAATTGGGTGCCATTTTTAGCAATTGGGTGCCATTTTTAGCAATTGGGTGCCATTTTTAGCAATTGGGTGCCGTTTTTAGCAATTGGGTGCCCTTTTTAGCAATTGGGTGCCATTTTTAGCAATTGGGTACCATTTTTAGCAATTGGGTGCCATTTTTAGCAATTGGGTGCCATTTTTAGCATCTATGGTAGTTGGGTGCCTTTTTTACTATTTGGGTGCCATTTTTAGCAATTGGGTGCCATTTTTAGCAATTGGGTGCCATTTTTAGCAATTGGGTGCCGTTTTTAGCAATTGGGTGCCATTTTTAGCAATTGGGTGCCATTTTTAGCAATTGGGTACCTTTACTTTGAGCTCACAAAATAAACTTTTTTAATGCTCCAGAAGTCTGACTCAACTGTTCTATTATAATTAGTTTGAATTATTTGATCCTCAGCTTCCCGAACCAAATATAATAATTCAATGGTTTTTGTTTTGGCAATGATTTGGTTTAATTTGCATCTTGACTTCGTTCATTCAGTGACGTGAGATAAACTATTGCACTTCTCTTCTGGTTTCCTGGTTTCCCTCTCGCTCCCTCCTCTCCGCTCCCTCCTCTCCGCTCCCTCCTCTCCGCTCCCTCCTCTCCGCTCCCTCCTCTCCGCTCCCTCCTCTCCGCTCCCTTCTCGATCCGCTCCCTCCTCTCCGCTCCCTCCTCTCCGCTCCCTTCTCGATCCGCTCCCTCCTCTCCGCTCCCTCACCCCGCTCCCTCCCCTCCGCTCCCTCCCCTCCGCTCCCTCCCCTCCGCTCCCTCCCCTCCGCTCCCTCCCCTCCGCTCCCTCCCCTCCGCTCCCTCCCCTCCGCTCCCTCCCCTCCGCTCCCTCCCCTCTGCTCCCTCCTCTCCGCTCCCTCCTATCCGCTCCCTCCTCTCCGCTCCCTCCCCTCCGCTCCCTCCCCTCCGCTCCCTCCTCTCCGCTCCCTCCCCTCCGCTCCCTCCCCTCCGCTCCCTCCTCTCCGCTCCCTCCTCTCCCCCTCTCTCTCTCTGCCCCCTCTGTCTCCGTGTGTCCCAATTGTAACAACCAGTAAATTCTGTCTTAACAAACAATTTTCAAAACAGATACCTACTTTAACATGTTGCTGTATATTTATAGGAGGTGCAACTTTGATTGAATTTGATTTTAGGACGAGAAACCACGTACATGTGTGAGTACGTACTATTGTTACTTATTCCTAAACAGACTTCATGCAAAATGACTCCAGTCTACACTTCATGTACGACCGTGTAATATTTCAAGTAGTTGTTTTTGCATCGTAAATACTCGTAGATGTACTCGATTTAAAATTTTAATCGCGTCGGAACCAGCGTTTAGCTGTGATGCCATCCCAGATTATTGTCTGAAAATTTGAACAAAATACGCTGTCTTTAAAGGAACAAGGAAGGAAGGAAGGAAGGAAGGAAGAAAGGAAGGAAGGAAGGAAGGAAGGAAGGAAGGAAGGAAGGAAGGAAGGAAGGAAGGAAGGAAGGAAGGAAGGAAGGAAGGCAGGAAGGAAG